>RJWJ010000371.1:89517-258278 GCA_004363605.1 Indri indri | reverse complement strand
GTTGATCAGTTAGAACCAGTTTGATGGTGAGTACAAGTGGAGCCCATTCTTCTGCTCTTGTGGTGCTTCACTTTGGATAATGGGCTTAATTTTAATCCAAGAAAGTGTAAGAGGTGCTAGATCACTGTCGTTTCTTATGATTGAGTAATATTCCATTGTAAATATATACCAAATTTTATTAATCCACTCATGGATTGATCAGCCCACTTTCTTGTCTGCAGGCCTTTTCTCATGATGTCACCTGTGGTGCTGGCCCATCCTTCCCTCTCACTCCCTTTTCCTACCTTAGCTAAACCTTTCTTATCATCCAGGACATTGTTTAGACATTTCTTCCATGAAGGCTTCTTTGACCTCTTCCAAGGCTGGATGAGCTGTGCGGAGTGAGTATTCACAGCACCTTTGCTTAGCCCCCCATACCATTTACCATGGAAGAAATTAGGATGTTCAGATTGTTTGCTGGTAGGTCAGTTATTGTTATTACACCTGAGTCCCAAGGTTCCTCAACTCATAGGTCATGTTTATTTTCCCTTTCCTGGGAACCACTGCTGTGAACTAAGATCCAATGTCTGAAAACTATCGTTTCATGTATCAGGTTTGCTTTTCTGGTTGTTCAAGATGACATACTAAATCCAGTCCATATTATTCCATTACAGCCTGAAGTGGAAGTTTCATTTCCTCACTTTGCTAGATATTAAATTTCTACCTATATCCACTGGCTGTTTATTCTGTTACTGAAATGCAGTTGGCTATTTATGTGCTAACAATCATAGTCTTTTGAATAGGATGGCTTTGTATTAAGTTGGCTTTGTATTAAGTGTTTACAAGATAAATATCTCCAGCTCTTTAGTTTTTTTACTGCTTTTGGATATTTTTTATGATATAAAGACTTTCCCTTTTTTACATTTTTTATATGGCTACTAATAATAGCTTATGATTATATTCAAGTAAGTACTTAACTAGAAATAAATTTATGTATGTTATAGCTTTTGACCATATTATATATGAAATATATTTTCTATTTCTGTTTCTTGCTTATTGTTCCTAGTATACAATAAAGCTATATTTTTGCAGATTTTTTTTAGAAAGCAACCAAATATCCTTAATTATAGCATGTAATCATATCAGTGAAAAGATAATTTAGTCTCTTCATTTCTTCTTGTTCAATATTTACTGTCTTAGTCTATTTGTGTTGCTATAACAAAATACCTTAGATTGGTAATTTATAAACAGCATAAATTTATTACTTACTGTTCTGAAGACTGAAAAGTTCAAGATCAAGATGCCAGCAGATTCAGTGTCCGGTGAAGGCCTGTTCCTCATAGATGACACCTTCTCACTGTGTCCTCACAGGGTGGAAGGTGCAAAGAAGCTCCTCGGGCCTCTTTTATAAGGGCACTAATCCCATTCATGAGGAACCCTCATGACCTAAACACCTCACGAAGGCCCCAATTTTTACTGCTATCATCTCGGTGGTTATGATTCAACATGTGAATTTTGGAGGAACACAAACATTCAGACCATAGCAGTAACTTACCTTAATATATTCCCTAGAACTGCTAAATCAATGCTGCTTAATTATGATAACAGAGAGCATTCGTTTCTTGTTCCTGCTCTTGATGAAAATGGCATTAGTGTTTCACCATTTGAAATAACATTTGTTGGTGGTTTGGAGTCAGTATTCTTTATAATGTTTAAGGCATTTCTTTCAATGCCTTCTGAGAAATTTTTTTATTATAAATTGCTCCTGCATTTTGTCAAGTGCCATTTCAGAATCTATTGAAATAATCAAGGAGTTTTCTTCTTTAATTTGTTAATTAGGGAATTATGTTAATTGGGATATTGTGATGTGGAACCACCTTACAATGATAAAATAAATTCTACTTGATCGTTTTGATACACCAACTAGACTGAATTCTATTCAGATGCTGTTAGATCGGATTGGAAAGCAAACCCAGCAATATTTATTTCAAGAATTCTTAAAACCAACAATAAAAAATTATAAAGACAAAGAGATGGGCAAATAGAGATTAGGAAGACACAAATAAAAGAAAGCAGGAGTGATAATGCTGATAGATTGGTAGAATTTAAAACTAAAAATGTTAAATGTGATAAAATATATAAAATATATATTTATAGTTATTATCATTAAGAACATAATTTATGAAGAATATATAATAGTTATAAACTTTCATGCACCTAAAAATGTGGCAGTTAGACACATCAAATACAAACTATTATAAATGCAAGAATATGATAAAAATATAATTAATTATAGTGGGGATTTTAATATAGCTTTTTCAAAACTAGACAAACTGGGAGCACAAAAATTAATTAAGGATATGATGGAATTACACAACTCAACCATACCTCAATTTTATTCACATATAATATAACATTCTTTAAATTCAGAATATACTATTTTCAGATATGATCATGGCATATTTATAAAAAATGTAGAGGTGCCCACAATTAAATGCTTATCATATTTTTTTAAACTAGAGATCACTGATCATAAGTTTTTAAAATTAGAAATAAATATTAAAGAGAAGAACAAAATGAATGACTTGGAAATCTAGAAACACACTCCTAAATTACTGTTGGACCACAGAATATACCAAAGCAGAAATTGCGAACTATCAAGAAAGTAGTGAAAATAACAGTGTTAAAATCAATGAGATACATAAAAAAGCTGCTTACAGAAAAATGTACAGCCTTCAATATCCTCATAATCAAAGAACAATGATTTATTATAAAAGAATTTTAGTACTTATCTTAGAAAATGAGAAAAACAGCAACAAAGAAAATGGGACAAAAATAAGAAATTAATAAAGATAAGAGACACAAATAATTAAAGAGAAAAATTGTTAAAGTCTATAAATTCCAAAAGCTGATTGCATACACAGACCAGTAAAATAAAAAAATTCTCTCACAAACCTGGTTAAGAAGCAAAGAACACAGGGAAAATATATAAAATATTAGAAATAAAAGAAAGGTGACATAGCACTGATGTGGGAGAGATTAAAATATGATATTATTGCATATAATTATGTGGCAAGAAATTGAAAAACTAGGAAAAGGAAGAAATGGAAGATTATCGAGAAAAGCATAAATTACCAAAATCTTCACAGGAAAAAGGAGACAATATAAATAGGAGCTATAAATTAGGTTAATTTCTATGTAAATAGGTGCTAGGCCAGGATGGGTGGATGGTTTTATAACTGACTTCTAGCTAACCTTTAAAAATAGATTATTTCAATGTTATTTGACCTGTTCCAGACCATAGATTTATCTAGACATCTCCTCATTATGTTAAGAATCCAGCTTAACCTTAATGACAAAACTCATTAAAGAGAGAACAGAAAACTACTCATCCACCACTCTTACGATATAGATGCAAAATCCTAAAAAATAAAATATTGAGTGGAATCCACGACGTTGGTACTATATTTTAAAAAAGTAAATATGACTTGAACACATGACTTTGTGAGAATGTGAGAGCTGGGAGAAACCTGTCAATGAGATGCATATTTTTTCATTTCTTTATGGCCAGCATTCCTTTCCTGTTCCTGTCCACATGCCAACCTGAGCTGGGCTGCAGCTATAGCTCGGGTGCGTACTCTTGCTGCAGCCAGACCTACAAAGCTGGAACATACATAGTCTCCTTGGGCTCAGTGGTTGATAAAGGGAGAAATCTCTCTCTGGTGCTTCCCCAAGGAATGCATGAATGTCAGGCAGGGAATGAGGAGATCCCGAGGCAAAGAGCCACTCTTCAGAGACCCAGATGTGACTTGTAACACAGGCCCATGTCTCATTCTGGGTGGCGGCTGTGGAGGGTGTCCAGGGACTCAGAATACTTCCCCAAAGCCTGGTTTTTCCACTGTGCATCACTTTTTCTCTCATTTATAGTTGACTTTGTAGTCAAAGCTGTTCTTGCCACCTCCAAAGCTGCTGTTAGTTTTGACCAAAGGAATATGTAGCCTTTCCCAGTGGATTCATGAGTTTGCCTTAGCAACCAAGCTGGGACTGGGTATTTCTCTCTCCTTTCCCATTTTGTCCCTTATTCTGCCTCTTATCTTCTGTTTTCCAACTCTACCTTTTTTGGTTAGACCCTCTCCCCACTGTGTCCTCAGCTCAGGCTAGACTAGAAAGCAGTCCGGCACTTTGGCAGTAGTTGCAGCTCACTTTAAAAGTCATGGCCCCTCAAAATGTGGAGTAGCTTCATAATGCTGGCAGCCAGGGGCTTTGAGTATGGGGTGCAACTAGGCAGACTCAGACTCAGAGGTGGCAATTCTGATGGTGGCGGCTGCTTCCATAGGGACAATGTTGGCTTCAGAAGAAGCAGGGGATGGTCAGGGGAACAGACTTTTGCATTGTCAATTGCTACCCTCCCCCACCCGTCATGGGCATGGCCTCTCTAGCATCCATTTCACTCCTTTCCCATTGGCTGGATAGGGTTAAACTCACCCTCAGCTCAAGGAATAGGACGTGATTTGATCTAAGCAATCATGCCTGTCTCTTGCTAAAAACTTCAATGGTTTACTATTTCCCTCAATTTTGTGAGTTGGCTATCTGAGTGGTCCTTCTTTTGGTCTAGCCTGAGGTCATTCATGCAGTTGCAGTTATCTGACAGCTTAATAGGAACTGGAGGGTCCTAGATGGCCTTACGACATATCTGGCAATTGATACCGAACGTTGCCTGGGGTGCCTTAGCGCCCCTCTATGTGGCTGCTTATCCCATAGGCTAACTAAAGACTACTTGCAGGTTACACTGGGCTTTTGCTTAGCTTGGTGGTTTTAAGTTTCTAAGAGAGGAAAAGTGAAAGTTACGAGCTCTTTTAAGGCTTAATCTCTGGAACTTGTACATCATCACTTCCATTACATTCTGTTGGTAAAGGCAATTCACAAGGCCAACTAAGATTTAAGAGAGTGGAAAAAATAGTCCCCATCTCTTAATAGGAGCAGCAGGTTATCAAATTACAAAGGGATGAGGACACAGAGGGCCAGGATTTAGTAAGGGACATTATCTATCTAACATGGTTGAGTAAGGCAAGTTATGCAGTGAAAGTAACATATGTTGCATAACCCACTGTCCAGTGTTATCTTTAAAGAATCATCATGTGGACTCCATCTAGAGTGCATTCCAGTTTTCATTACTTTCCCTTCTGAGCTGGCGTTCTGTTCTACCACATCTGTGCATGTGTACACGTGTTTAAGCATATGTGCACATGTCATAAATCAAGATAGGAAGACACCACTGGGGTTTTTTTGGCAACCATACGTCCTTTTATTTAAATGTTCCACTGGCAGCTGTATTATATCGCATTTGAAACTTGTAATTAAAGATGGTTCAAGATAGTTGAGGTTTGTGTTTTTCCTTAATCTCTTCAAGCTGTCCCGCCACCATTAGATAATAGTTAAAACACACACACAACCACTGCTGTAAAGAGAATGAAAGAGAAATGTGTGCAGCAGAGAGACTTCAACTAATTTCTGCAACATAAAAAGAGGATGGAAGAGTTTTGACAAGAAAAAGAGAGAATAGAGGTGGTAGAACAGGGTGACAGGCGGAAGGGAGCTGCAGCCGGGAGAGTCGGTGGGTATAAAGGTGCCAGGACCAACCGAGAAGCCTGTCTGCAGAGCTGCTTAATTGCTTTCTTCCTGACACGCCTATCTCTTTGCTTCCCTTCTCTATGTTCCTTGATATTTAGCTTAGGAATAGAGCATCGGTCTCCAAAAATACCTAAGGACTCTTCTCTAATGAAATGCAAGTATCTACATAGGCAGACTCGGAACTTGGTGCCAGGATGTCAGAGTAAAGTTCTCCCATTTTGGCCCTTGGGACCTCCAGAGCTAAAGATTTGCTCCCTGCCTATTCCCACTGAAAGCTTCACTTCATTTAGATCAGCCCTGTACACATACGTAAAAATCCTTCCTTTTAATGAGCGAGACCGGCAGGAAAACAGACCTGCATACAACACCAGGGGAAACACATGCCTGTTACAGAAAGAAATTATTCCATTCCCCTTTCTTAAATAGAATGGATATCCAAAGACCATCAACCTCATGAATGAAAGGAGTGTAGATTTCAACTGCTGTTGGTTAAATTGTGTCTTCCCAAAAGACGTTGAAGTCTTAAGCCCTAGTACTTGAGAATGTGACCTTATTTGGCAATAAATTCTTGCAGATTATCCAATTAAGTTGAGGTCATTAGGATGGGCCTTAATTCAATATAATGGCGTCCTTATAAAAAGGGGAAATTTGAATGCAGACAGAGACAAGCATAGAAGAAAGATGATGTGAAGACCCAGGGAGAACACCATTTACAAACTGAGGAATGCCTGGGGCTATTGGAAGATAGGAGAGAAGCACGACTAGATTGCCCTTCATACCTCTCAGAAGGAACTAGCCTTGCTCACCCCTTGATCTTGAACTTCTAGCCTCCAGAGCTGGAAGACATCAACTTTGTTACAGGGGCCCTAGGAAATTAATACATCAGTAGAAAAGATTTCTGATGGAAGAGATGATGGAATTCACCCGGAGGCCTTGGGAAAACAATCCCAGGATGATAGTTATCTATCAGGCCCCGAGGCAATCATTCCAGATTGGCAAGGGGATCAGAAGGCTCCAAGAAGAATGAAGAACAGAAGAGAGACAAAAATAAATAAAATATAGCCTAAGGAGTTGGATAATGTTAGTGACTTTGTGAAGAAAGGATATATTTCTTTTTTCCACTTAGGATTCCCACCAGAAATGGAAAACAAAAACAAAAAACTTAAAAGCAGGCTGGGTAGTAAAGTCATGGTTAAAATACGAAAAAAACCAAGAAATGTCATGCATGCCTTTCAGCAATTGATGGCGTGTTACAAAATAGATACCACTTACCCTAGAAATGGTCCCTTGAGTGTCATGAGGGCTATGACTTTGAACCTAGAGAGAATGAGATGCAATCTTATTATATTACTTATTTTTTCAGTGAGCATTATTAAAATAATTGTAAAATATATACACTGTTTATTAATTTTAAGCTTTAGAAAGAAATATGGGTTAGAGAACACAAGTTAAATATTATCAAAATTACTAAAGATACAGCTCAGAAGGTAAAAGGTGAAGGTGGTGAGAGGCAGAGAGAAGGGCAGAATTGCTAATCATCTCATCTACTGTGGTGAGCAGTCTAGAGGCATTTGCTTAAATCTTCAAAAACAAGAAATAGTAGTTTAAGTATGTTATGCATTAGAACAAAGTTATCAATATAAGAAATAAAATTATAGCTATGAAATGGATACAAACTTTCTTAACTTGCTAAAGTACATTTATGAAAAACCTACAGCTAACATTATACTTAAATGGTGAGAAACCAAATGCTTTCCCACTAAGATCAGAAAGAAGGCAATAATGTCAGCTCTCACTACTTCTATTCAACATCATACTGGAAGTCCTAGCTAATGAAATAAGACAAGAAAAGGAAATCTAATGTATACAGATTGGAAAGAAAGAAGTAAATAAAACTGCCTTTGTTCACTGATGACATGATTGTGTAGAATATACAAAAAAAATTAACCAAAACCCTTCCTGAAACTACTAAGTAATTATAGCAAGCTGAAAGTCAATTGCTTTCTTCTCTACCAGCAACAAACAATTGGAATTAAAATTAAAAACATGAGCCCATTGACATTAGCACCAAAAAAGAAATACTTTAGCTAGAAATCCAAATATGTATAATATGTATCTATATGCACAAAAATCCAAATACGTATAAAAATATATAAAAGATCTGTAAGAAAAAAATACAAAACTCTGATGAAAGAAATCAAAGAAGATCTAAAAAGAATGGAGAGATATTCCATGCACATAGATAGGAAGACTCAATATTGTCAAGATTTCCATTCTTCCCAAATTCATCTACAGATTCAATGCAATTCCAATCAGAATCCCAGCAAGTTATTTTGCGGATGTTAACAAACGGATTCTAAAGTTAATATGGACAGGCAAAAGACTCATTGTAGCCAACTCAATATTGAAGGAGAAGAACAACGTTGGAACACTGATACTACCAGCCTTTAAGACTTACTTACTACAAAGCTCACTAAAAACATACAGTAGGCCGGGCGCCGTGGCTCACACCTGTAATCCTAGCACTCTGGAAGGCTGAGGCAGGAGGATCGTTTGAATTCAGGAGATCGAGACCAGCCTGAGCAAGAGCGAGACCCTGTCTCTACTGAAAAAATAAAGAGAAATTAGCTGGACAACTAAAAATATATATATATATAAAAAATTAGCCGGCATGGTGGCGCGTGCCTGTAGTCCCAGCTACCCGGGAGGCTGAGGCAGGAGGATTGCTTGAGCCCAGGAGCTTGAGGTTGCTGTGAGCTAGGCTGACGCCATGGCACTCTAGCCTGGGCAACAGAGTGAGACACTGTCTCAAAAAAACAAAAAAAACAAAAAAAAAATACAGTAGTCAAGACACTGTGATACTGGCAAAACAATAGATAAATGGATCAATGGAATAAAACAGAGATCCAGAAATAGACCCACACAAATATGATGAAGTGATCTTTGGCAAACGAGCAAAAGTAATTCAATGGAGAAAGGATAGTCTTTTCAACAAATGGTGCTGGAACAGCTGGATATCCATATATAAACAAGAAAGAAAGAAAGAAAGAAAGAAAGAAAGAAAGAAAGAAAGAAAGAAAGAAAGAATAGGAAAGAAGGAAGAATCTAGACACAAATATCATACCTTTCACAATCTGAAAAGGCTGCATACTCCATGATTCCAACTACATGACATTCTGGAAAAGGCAGAACTAGGGAAAGAATAAAAAGATGAGTGGTTGCCAGGCTCTTGGAGGGAGGGAGGGAAAAACGAATAGGTGGAACACAGGATTTTTAGGACAGTGTAACCATTTTACAAGCTACTATAATGCTGGATACATGTCATTATACATTTGTCAAAACCCACAGAATGTACAACGCAAAGAGTGAATTCTAATGTAAACCACAGACTTTAGTTAATGATAGTGTATAAATATTGGCTCATCAGTTGTAACGAATGTACCACACTAATGTAACAATAGGGAAAACCAGGGGGATGTATGAGGGGCAAGATGGGAACTCTGTATTTTTCACTCAGTTGTTCTGTAAACCTAAAACTGCTAAAAAAAAAAAAAAAAAAACTATAATAATTTTTTTAAATGGTACAAGAAAGCTATTTCTCATGGTTCTATTTTATATTTACATGATTCCTGAAGTATTCCAGAAGAAAGAGATTTTTCTCCATTAGCAAGGGAGGCCTAACACATAAAATATGTTTTTAGCAAACTTGTTTTTGTGCTTTGGTAATTGTGATTTCTTTCCCTAACTTATCATACATTTCTTTCCTTCTGTTTTTCATGGTTGGTTTGGGTGTATAGATGGATTAGATTAAGTGACTAGCACATTTCAGGTAGATGAGTGATACTTCTTTGAGAAAACAATAAGATAAACATGATATTTGTTGTTTCTTCTTTCCCCTGAACAGGCTCACAATCCACAATGAAGATTCTTTACACGTATTAATAGAACATTTTTCTCTGAGGAAACTACAGGGTGTTTATATTGATTTCCCCTATTGAAGAATGGATAAAGGAGAAACAAAAACCAAGTCAGATCTGTCCTGTTTAGAGATAGAATGATTAAGCTCTGGGAGACCAACAGGGTTCCAGTGTGTTCTGTTCTTCCACCCATTCATTCATATATTCAGTCAGCAAATGTTTATTGAGTTACAATTATATGCCAGTTTCTGGATAGACTCTGGGACCTTTCCTCCGGTCTATAGAAAATCTTGTCTACTGATGTGGCAATTATGATAAAATGCAATCAGTGATATAATAGGGAAAAGGACTGCACCTTGGAGCTCGGCATTGTGAGGACTCTCAAAGTACTCCAGTGTGGCTGGGGGGCATGTTGCAAAGTAGGGTGTGGCATGGAATAAAGCCAAAGAGACTTTATGGCATAAACGACATTTGCCTTCATTCTAAAGGATCTGGAGCAGGATCAGACCCTTTCGTATTCCAGGAAAGACTCTCTTGACCTCTTCTCTTATTCCTGGTAACTACAGAACAAGTTCCACAAATGCTCAGACCAACTTCACAAAAAAACAATCTAAGAGTGCTTCACCCTTCTTGCTTCCTGACCCAACGCTTACCCGTGAAAATCTCTAGGCATTCATGTGTGGGCAACAAGGAAGTACAAGGACCAATTAAGGTCCTATAGGGCAATCCTATTCTAATTGGGAATAGGAGATGGTGAATAAATGACCCAGGGAGGGTGTGTAGGAAGAAGGCCTAGGACCAAATTCCAAAGAACACCGATGTTTAGAAATGGGTCCTGGAAGAGAGCTCAGCAAGGAAAGGGAAAACAGAATAATAATATCACAGAATGCAGTAGGATGAGAGATAGTCAACACTGCCAAATGCTACAATAAGTTCAAATGGGACAAGGAATGAAATGCATCCTCTGAAATTAGAGGCATAAAGATGTTGGGGATCTGTGCCAGATCAGTGTCATTGCAGTAATGGGAGAGTAGCCATATTACAGAGGTTAGAGAAAAGATTGGGAGGTAAAGAAGTAACGACACTGTATTAGATTTTTATTGCTGCAGTAACAAATTATCACAAACTTGGTGGCTTAAAACAACATACACTTGTTATCTCACACTTCTGTGGGTTAGGAGTCCCATAGGTGTCTTACTGGGCTAAAATCAAGGTGTCAACAGGCTGTTTTCCTTCTGGGAGTCCTAGGGGACAGTTTCTTTTTTCTCTCCAGCTTCCAGAGGCTGCCCAAGATCCTTGGCTTGTGGTTTACTCCCTCTGTCTTCAAAGTCAGCAATGTCGCACCTCTCTGATCATTCCTCCATAGTCACATGTACCCATGTAGTCATACTGGGAAAGATTCTCTGCTTTTAAGGGTTCATGCAATTAGATTGTTCCACCCAGATAATACAGGAGAATCTCTCGTTCTCAATGCCCCTAACTTAATCATATCTGCATGTGATTACCTTTTGCCGTATAAAGTAACATATTTATAGCTCTGGGGATTAGGATGTAAATATCTCTGGGAACCATTATTCTGCCTATCACAAGCAATAAATAGAACTCTTTAGCCACTTTTCTAGAAAGAAGAAAAATGGGGCATAGCTTGAAGGTATGTGAGGTTGGAGTTTTTTAGGAAGTGATAGGGAGGGAAGGCTTGGCAGGCAGATGGCACAGCAAGGATGATTTTCTCCTGAGACTAATCACAGACCAAAACAGGCTGTTTATTTTACTGAAGTGATTGTAGATTAAGTTTTCATAATGAGAAAGTGATTATCCTTTACATGTTAGATGATGGCCAGGAGGATGATTTGATTTTAATCAAGCTAGTCTGGAAATGATCGTATCTTTAGGAACTTTAGATTCTTGCTAAAGTAATACCATCTAAACACATATTTAGTTTGATACCATAAAACATTGTAGAAGAAATTAAAATATGGTTTATGAAAACTGTATTTTGCCCTTTTAAGCAACACATTTTCTAAAACCCTTCTATTCATATGATAAAATTAATTACATGCTCCAGAACATCCTGTGCTTGTTATGACTAGATTGCCACAAAAATTAAGTGGACGTAAATGAGGGATTAACCAAGAATTATAAAGTAAGTTAATAAATATTTGTTATAATTATTTCTTGTCCGAGACTCTTAAATGTGCATTAATATAATTCCAGTGTGTCCGTAATATCTTTTCTATAGTAATATAATCTAGGGTTGTCTATCATAAACCAGATAGTAAAGGGAATGACAGAATCTATTTTACTTGTGGAAAAAGAACAGTATGATTCTTAGAGTTCTCTATTTGATAAGATGGCCATGCAATAAAGCAAGCTTTCTATTTTTTTTTTTTTTGTCTGTGCTGTATCTCTTACTGAACTTCAGCATCAAATTGGATTTATTACTTTATCTGGGCAAATAGTTGTATTGAAATGGCGGAGAGGCTGACCTGGCCTGTATCTGAAATTTGACTGGGCAGCTTTCTTCTTGCAAAAAGGCAGGCTTAGAGTTTTCAGTCTTTCAGTCCAGGAGTCGTCCTTCTCTGGGCCTGACCAAAGGAAACCTACTGTGCACTGTGCTTTGGTTCTTTGAACTTTATGATAACAGATTCTAACCATACCATGTTCAGGCCTACGAAACAAATTTAATGGCTGAGCTAGTTTACTACTTAGTCTCTTTTCTCTGTCTTCTTTTTTCCCATCTCCTTTTCATTGGCTGCTTCATCCTGATTAGTATTTCGGAAAAAAACTGGATCCTGTCCATCATTTGGTGGTTGCTTTTTTTCCCCCTGGCAGGCAGAGCCTAGAGTTTCAATGGAGGAAGTGGGGAGCGACACAGCACATTCAGAGTTTATGAAAGACCTTATTTACCATCAAAGTGAAGGTTTCCAGATACTCCAGCCCTGTTTTCTTATGCTCTTATGTCTTTGATGAGGAATTAAGAACTCCAGCCAGGGCAACAGAAGACACTGAGAGGTGCCTGGCAGAAGGCACTATGCAGTGTCCTGAAGTTGTTCATTAATTATAAATGATATTGAGGAGCAGAAGAGTGGTAAGAAAGTATAAATCATAATACTTTCTGCACAGGCATTTCTGAGAGAAATCTGAATCTGCACAATTAAAAATGAATATATTTCTGCTAGCTTCCATCACTCTTTTTTTTTTTTTGCAAAGCATTCATTGCAGTTTACCTTTTTATAGAGTTACATATCATTGTGACCCTCTTCTTGACTCAATCATAAATCTTCAAATGGTGGTTCTCAAATGTTAGTGAGTTAAGAAAAGTTTGAAGATTTTGTTAAAAGAATTTAGGGCATACTTCTCTGAGATTCTCATTCAGTGAATTTGAGGTGGGGCCCAGCAATGTTCATTTTAACAACATCTCAGGTGATCGTAATGCAATGGTCTGTGATATTTGCCTAGAATCAGGGTCTTTGTGGTCCTTAAGCCTTGGCACTATGCAATGTTTACAGAGGTCCTCAGTGCATATTTGTGCTATCGAGGCAAATGCTTTGGATGGGTAAAACCCTAATGGTGATTTGACCTCAAGTATATTGCTCTCAGAGGTGATACTGCAGCTCTAGTTGGTTGTACGTACACTAATTTTTTTTGATAGAAGGAAACTGCCTGATCAGTTCTCTAATTGGGGACAATTGGTAACAGAGAGATCCTATTTTATCTAGGAGAACACCTGATGGAAAACTGCTTTGTTTACTTACTTTTTTCACTAGGGAAGTATGCAGACCTGAGAAGGAAGACATACATTCATTCCTTGTTGCCTGCAGTATACAGAAGTTTCAATCATGTTTGATTTTCCCATTCATAACTGGTTGTGTGCTTCCTATGTCTTCTAGTTCCTTTTGTTTATTGTTTACTAGGTGCTGTGATGTCTGCTCTTTAATACACTTTGCCCTTTGTTCTTTTGCCACAGTGTGAGGCCATCTACTGTTATTTGCCCTTTGCTCTTGGTGAGCTCTAAATAGTCATATGTAAAAGAAAGAGGAAAATCACATCTTGTCCATAAGCTCCACATACATCATTCAAAAACTGTATCTTTAACATAAGAAGAAAAGTAAATCCCTCTTTGAAACACCATGTTCTGAAAAGACATCATCTGGAAAATTGATACATAATGATTTTAATGTAAATAACTGGAAAGCATCTTTATGTTTTAGAGTTTTGCTAAGTCAACTATTGGAACAAATTAACATGCCGCTTTCTTGCATCAAAACCATTCATTCTTCAGTTGATTTAAATATCATTCGCTTTGGACTGTTTGAAGTTGTCGTAAGTAGGAAAACACGACTCTGAAAAATATGTGCGGATAATACCGACACAAAAACATATACGGATTATTTTTTTGTTGTTAAATTTATTGCTAATATTCAGGCTTAGTAGGTCCTGGCTCTGTTTCCAAGTGAGAAAAGGCTATAAACTTAGCTATTAAAATAAAGAATGCTCTGTGCTTCTCTCCATTTTCAAAACCTAAGATTATTTATTTTTTGATGAGCATTCAACAGCAGCTTTATCTTTTCAATGAGTGACACCATGTTAAATCACAATAGCTCTTAGAAACACAACTGACACAAATGCTCTTGCCTCTCCTTAACTTTACATACTATCTTGATGTTTAAAAAAGTTATAGACATGCAAAACAGCACGGTGCAATGGTGATGCTTACTTTATCTGTGGTATTGTATGGGCAGGGGCTGTCATTTTCCCATAGTATCTTCATTTATTATGTTAATTGACTTTCCAAGTGCAAACAGGAGGGTGTCTGCTCTGTGAAATAGTCTCAGTTGGAGGGTTTTAAAAGCAAACCTGTTTTGTGCTTGAATAAAACCAAAAATCAATGTGTTTCCTTTCAAAGACGGGAGTGTCAATACCGTGGTTGTTTTTGTTCCCATCCGGTTATGTAACCGTGGGGACTTGTTTCTTTGCTTTCAGGATTTGTACAAAACGCATTAAAGCTAAACAATAGGCGGGAGTCTCAGGAGCACCCCTCGAGCTGTGTCTTGGAGTATGTGGCTCCCAGGTTTGGGAACCTCCAATTAATTCCATCTCAAGTGCTGAGTGTGTGTGTGTGTGTGTGTGTGTGTGTGTGTGTGTGTGTGTGTTTAGTTAGCTGGCACGCAGCACTTCCCAGGGTTGTGTTTCCTTTTTCCCGAGATTTGGCGAAGGGTAAAGGGTCGGAGTCACATGGATACAAAGCATTTGATTAATGTCCAAGTCACCGCTGTGGCTGCCGGAGCCGCCTCCCCTCCAGCCCGCGCCGTGTGAGGCCGGAGCAGCGGGGCCAGGCGCGCAGGGCCGGGGCCGGAGCGCCCACTCCCGGGAGTTCGCGGAGTCCCGCGCCTCCCGCGCGGGTGTAGCAGCGCGAGCCTCCTCCTCTCCCCCCGCCCCAGCCTCTCCCCAGCATGTAAAGTCGCCTGTCCCTCTTCGGACTTTGCGGAGGCGGCAACTTTCTTTCCTTGCCGCCGGGGCCCGGCAGCAGCGGGCGCGCGGGGCAGCGCGCAGCACGGCCGACCACCGCCGTGTCCCGCCGCCCACCATGAGTGACGAGAACCGCGGGGACTGCCGCGCCGAGAGCGCCAAGGACCTGGAGAAGCAGCTTCGCCTGCGCGTGTGCGTGCTCAGCGAGCTCCAGAAGACCGAGCGCGACTATGTGGGCACGCTGGAGTTCCTGGTGTCGGTGAGTGTCCCCGCGCGGCGACGCAGGCGGACCGCGGGGCGCGGGTCCCGGAGTGGCCGCGGGAAGCGCGCGCGGCATTGTCTGCCCCGGAGCAGGGGACCGGTCCGGCCATCGCGGGCACCTGAATCCGCGCGCGGAGGCTGCGTTCACCGGCGCGGTGACCCTGGCGGGGATTTGTTGAAGCCTAGACACGCGCTGGGTTGCCAGGGCCTTGGAGAGCTCTGGGACTCAAAAGTTAGCTCCAAAGGGAGAAAGCGCCTGTGCTGGGAATCCCGGCTGCCCCACTTCCCCTCACTTTTCTTTATCCACCTCCGTGGTCGGCTTAATTACATTGTGTGATTTTTTTCCCGTCTCTTCCTCCCCTAGAGATTTTGTTTTAAAGCTTTGGCTTGGTGATTAAGGGTCCAGTCTGCTACATTCAGGTACATTTAGTTTAAAAAAAAAAAAAAGAAATATTTGAATCTGCTGGAGCTTGAGTTGGTTACTCAGAGAACATGGCAGTGAGGTCCCTTTAGTTATAATCTTTGAAACATAGAATTCTGGTGGGGGGTACAGAAAGAGCAGCGGGGTTATGATCTCTAGCAGCTGTTGGATATTAAAGCCACATGTGGCGCTCACCCCATCCTGGTCTTGCAATCTCCTTCCCCCTGGTTTAAATCTGTCCTCTGCTCAGCTCTTGGTCCCCTGTTCATACTGAGCCCATGGGAACTGTGTAATAAAATTCTCATCTAACAACTTCAGGATTTCGTGGAACTGGGCACGAACTTTCTAAGTTTCTGCTTGACTCACTGAAGTCTGCTTTGAGAATATTTTCATTCATTTAGGGCAAGAGGGGCGATACCGAATGCTAGTAACTTCTGAGACATCGCTCAAAAGCGGGATTTTTTTCTTATTCACTGTTGAAAAGACAAAGAATTTGAGAGTTGGCTTCTCTCCACCCAGATATCTGGGAGAACATCATTCAAAGCTTTTGCTGTCTCACTCAAATCCTCTGACCTGCTTCTCCTGCCAACACCCAGTTCCATGCCCCCCTGGTCTGAAGGACCAATGCCAAAATGCCTGCTCAGTGTTCTAAAATCTGTACACTTTCAGCTTGCAATCGTGATAGAGCAGCTTTACTTCTTG
Organism: Indri indri; assembly: GCA_004363605.1. Taxonomy (NCBI): domain Eukaryota; kingdom Metazoa; phylum Chordata; class Mammalia; order Primates; family Indriidae; genus Indri; species Indri indri. The sequence goes on along the minus strand of RJWJ010000371.1, from coordinate 241,898 downwards.
GCTGTGGCAAGAAGGAAAGAACAATGTCTCAAGTTATATAAAATGCTCAGGTCAGCTTCTCAAAATCAATGTGCTTGAGCCCCCAATGGCCACATTCTTTGGAAATGTACAGATATTTGAGAATATCCTGGTAATTGGTGATATAGGGAATTATTGTACACTTCCTTGCAGTAATGATTGTCAACAAAGGATGCTTTTAAGGAGATTCAACTTTTAATAGCTTTAAATCTGGCTTTCATGAAACTTTTATGGTAACAAAAGTTCTTTGACTTTTGAAGACTCTGAGTCGTTTCTTATGCTGTTACTTTTTCTGAAGGTATATGAAAAAAGTATTGTGCAGAACTCTAATTTGCAGAAATAGCTAACCTAATCTATGTTAAAGGCCAATCTGTTGGTCTATATTTAAAATATCAGTTTTTCCTCTGATCCTAACACCTGATTATTACAGTGGAAAACTTATTATTACTATATAGAGTTAGGTAGAATCAATTGTATTTTCCTTTTTTACAAGTAGAACATCATCTTATGATTTCACTCTTCTTGTCTTATTCAGAAATTATAAACTCTTCCACTTTTCCTTTTCTTTGTCCATTATTTGTGCTTGTATTTGTTTACACACACAAACACGCTAATTGACCTGAATGTCATCCTAAACAAAAGTTTACTCGGGTTTCTTTTTGGTCTTCTAACTATTCAAAGACTAAGATCTATTTATAATACATTATTAGATTTTCTTTTTTGGGGGTATTATTTATAGTAACACTTAATTCCCATGTAGTTTTCTCAGTCACCTGCAACTGATATAGTCAATCTAGTTTTAATATTAGACTCTACTAATATGTACCAACAGCTTTGAGGATACTCAAACCCTTTGGCCTGATAATTCCTCTTCTGGGAACCTATCCTAAGGAAATGATCAGAAATGGAGACAAACAAAAGTTTTTTTTAAAAAAATTAGCCACAGTATTAAAAAAGTTGAGTGGTAGATTTGTTGCAAAAAATTGATAGGCCATTCCTAAGTCAAATTTAAGTATTTGTTAGAGTAGTCATTAGTCATTTCTGTCACTGTTTTACGCCGTTAACATGGATGAAAGGTAACTCTTATCTTCATTAGGAAGAGGTAGAAAACATATTTTTAGTTCTACCAAGAACATATTGTTACTTACAGGCCCACAGATAAGCAAACAAGATGGTATTATCTCCCTTGATTAAAAGATCATGTGACTGGAGGGGAAAACTCTCTTACTAAGGTCTTTCCAACTTCTGAGTCCTCTCTGTCCTCAGTTCCCACTCTTTGGCACTTTAAGGAAAGAACACCTTCCCAGACAGTCCGTAAACGTTGCCTTTTTTTCTCTATACTATAGCATCAACCTATATGCACCTTCTCTCTAGTTGCCACCCAGGCACGCGCTGCTTGTGTGAACAAAGTTCTGTGCTTTAAGCTGTCTGCCCTCATTTAGACTGGCTCGCTCTTCCCACGGTGGGCCATGCTTTCTCACGCATCTGCCTTCGTTCTTCTGGGGCCTCCCTTCTGTACCTGGTGGATTTCTGTTGAGCTTTCAAGGATCAGTTATGTCTTTCTTCCCAGGAGCTCCCTGTGCTGTGAACACTCTACCCCTCATTTACTTCTTCCATAGTACCCAAAGTAGTTGATGCATGTATTTGTTTACCATGATTTCATTCTACTAGACCATCCGTAAGCTTGAGAACAGGGGCATAGCTTTCTTGTCTGTGCTTCCTAGAATTTTGTGCAGTGCCTATACGTTGTTAGGTACTCAATAAATGCTTATTGAATGAATGAAAGAATCAATAAATTGACCCATCCTCTATCCTCCCACCCTGTTTTTAAGGACATATCCTTAAAATTCTGATTTCTGTTTTTCTTCCGTTTGGTCTGAGTAGATAGTAGACGTTTCTTCAGTTTTTCTCAGGCACATATAAATTTATGCAACAAAATTTCAAATTCAACACGTAGTACCTGTTTTTAAACAGAAACATGATTTCAGTGAGGTGCTGAGGTATTAAAGGCTTTATAACGCACTATTACTTCATCTCGTGGATTCTAAGTTTTCATTTGAGATCATGAGTAGGTTTCACTATCTAGATTAATTATTTTTAGGTCATAGATAAAATGGTAAAGAGTGACCTAATTTTCTTAAATGTATATTCTTGTTTTGCTTGGGAAATGAAATTTTGTGCTTTGTTAGATATACCCTAAAACATTTCTTTTAAAGAAATGATTTTATGAATCTCATACTAGAGTATTTAATATTGAAAGTCTGGACAATAGTAGGTTACAGCCTGTTTCCTGTTTGCAAGCAGTGACACAGCAAGCCAGGAGCAAGCCAGGATCACAGACCCACCTGAGTGGTTGGAGAAAGGGTAGACCCCGGGCCTGCTTCATGGGTGTGTGTCCTGTGCACGGGGCACAGGTCTCTGAGTGCAGAAGCACCTGTGGTTAGTTTAATGCTCTGCTCTTGCCGTCTTGAAATTCTTCTTTTGTTTTACAAGTGAAGTTTGATGGGACAAAACAGATACATGAAAGAAAAAAGCTTCCTATTTCAATGCCTTTAGTAGCGCTTGTTTCCTGTGTTTTGAACAAGGGGCCTCACATTTTTATTTTACACTGGGCCTAGAAAAGTGTATAGGCAAGTTTCACTGTGAGTCAGTGGCATTGAGGCAGGATGACCATATAATTTAGTGTCTGAACTAGGACACTTCTGAGAGTGAAAGGGAGTAAGTACCATTAATAATTACACAGGGAAACACATAAATTGGGGTTGTTCCTGGCAAGCCAGATGGCATGGCTGGTCCACATTGTTGGCACATTAAGATGAAGACTTTGGGCTACATGTGTTGTCATACACAAAACATTTAAAAATGTGTTGCCTGTCCAGGCTTTGGCCTCAGATACCTTAGAATTTGAGTCCCGTCTCTAATTTACTATGTATCTTCAGACACATTCCTAAACTTCTCAAGCCCCTTTTCCTTTACCCATAAAATGGGGAATAATAGCATTTCTCCAGGTTGCTGCATTGGTCTTGATCCAGGGTCTGGCTCATAGGAGACCCCCTAAATACTTACTAATATTTCCTCTGATGCTGCAGTTGTTCTCGAGAGCCACACATTTCAGTCTTTGTTAGATACAATTTTTGTTTCTGTTATATTCTCCTCTACCCTTTCTCTATGTCTTTGAGTTCGTTCTTTGCTTCATCCTCTTGTATTTCTGGTCTGTCAGTGTAGCCCTTCTCATGGTATTCTTGTAAATGTTCAGTTGAATTTAAGACAGTGAAAAAATTTTATATTCCATTTGGCAACAGCCATAGTTGGTATGGCGTCATACAGATTACACTAAACAATTGCATATTCACCATCTGATTTGGCTTGATATATGTGTATCTCTTTCCTTTTTCAAATCATGCTCTCTAGAGTTCCAGAGGCCCTTGCGGGGGGCACGGGGAGAAGGAAAGTTGAATTTTGTGGCTTCATGCTCTCCACCCTGGCTTCTCCCAGCATAGCCCCACCTTCCTCTGATTTGTGCTTTTGCAAAAGCAGTTAGAAAGCCATTTACCTAGTTGGTAAATTCCCAGATAACAGCGACTATGTGTTGACTTCCTATGTAGGCTTTTCTTGACCTAAACATGGTGCTTTGTAAATAGCAGGTGCTCATGAGCAAACAAACAGGCAAACAAAGCAAAAGCAAACAAAGCAGACTTTGATTGAATCTGAAAACAACCCTTTTCAGGCATGACCTGACTCTTCCAGGCAAAGATGAATTGATTCAACACATTATGCTGAAGGCTTATGTTATGGTCTGGGTTGTGTCCCCCTCCAAGATTCATATGTCAAAGCCCTAACTCGCAGTGTTTCAGAATACTATCATATTTGCAGATAGGGCCTTTAAAGAGGTGATTAAGTTAAAACAAGGTCCTTAGGGTGGACCCTCATCCAGTCTAACTAGCGTCCTTACAAGAAGAGGAGATTTGGACCCAGAGGGATAGCAGGGATGCGAGTGCACAAAGGAAAGACCGTGGGAGGACACAGGGAGAAGGCAGCTATCTGCAAGCCAAGCCTCAGGAGAAACCAAAGCTGTTGACATCTTGATCTTTGACTCCTACCTTTCAGAGGAAAGTACATTTCTGTTTAAGAAAATAAATTTCTGTTTGAGCCATCAATCTGTGGTATTTTGTTATGGCAATCCGAGCAGATGAATGCAGCTTATGCTAGGCGCTGGAGATGCAGAGAGAAGTAAGGCATGGCCTCATCCATAATAAGCTCATAATTTATTGGAGGCAAGAGAAAAGTACACATCATCTCAAATCTGTGTGGGAGGTACCACAGCAGAGTCACAAGCAAAGTGGCGTGGAGGCTTTAAGGGACTCTCAGTTGGGGAGTCAAGGAAAATTTTACGAAGAGGGGATGACAAGAGCTGGCTCCTGAAGGATGAAGAGGAGTGTGCCAGGCTGGCAGGAGATTCATCCATCCCCAAAGAGCAGCGTGTGCAGTGTGACCTCAGTGTGGCAGAGCCTGGCTTGCTGGGGGCCGAAACAGTCTTATCATTATACCTTACTATAATACGATGACATTAGTGTAAAAATAGTAGCTATTGAGTTTAGATTTGTTTCGTAGTGAGGCAATTCTGTCAACAGGATGGAGGAACAGATACTGGAGTCTGGTTACCTATTGGGAGTCTGTTAAGAAACGGGGCCAGGTTAAGAAATATGGAATGTCTGATCTAAGGCAGAAGCAATGTAGAAATAAAAAATAATTCAAACCAAACCATAAAAAACCAAACACCCAGCAACTGTGAGGCATTTCCTGGGTAGAACCTTTAGTATTTTGTGTTACTTCATTTAGAAGCGGAGGGTTAAGTAGAATGGAGAAATAGGATGGTGAGAAGGAAAATGAATTTGGTTGAGCTGAGCTGCAAATTTGCTATGATTTTTGAAGACAGGGATGTGGAGCGTAAGAAAGAATTGGAACAGAAGTTCAAGACCTAGAAATTGATCATGTATGTCGCAGCCATCAGGTGGATGCGATGACACAAGGGGAACAATTAGAGGAAGAAAACCTCCAAAGCAAGGGTAAGATGTTGGAAAGCCAATATTTAAAGGTTAGAGGAAGAGTAGAGTGTGCCGCGGATGGCTTTGAGCCATCAAAGGTTGAAGCAGAGAACCAGGAGAGAGTGATACCTTGAAAGCCAAGGAAGGATCTAGGCTCCGGAAGAAAGGTCTCTTGAAAGAGTCAGAACTTTGGAGAAGTAGGAAGTGTGAAGACTGAGGGGTCACTGGATTTGGCAATCAGAATGTCATTGGGGTTTTAACTTCAGGAGCATGTGTGAACAAAAGCCAGATTGTAAGAACGAGTTCGGATGTGAGTGGAAGCTGAGGAGGTAGAGACAGATGGAGAAACTATTCAAGGAGTTTGGTGCTAAATGCAAGGAGAAAAATAGGTTAGTAACAGAAGGGGATGATTTTGTCCAGGGATGTTTAAGGAAGAAGAGGATAGCCAAGGGGAAGGAGACAATAAGAAGGGAATTAAAGCAGCTACAATAGAGCATGGCGGAAGGCACATGGCATCTTCGGGGAGACCATAGGGAAGGTCCCCATGGCACTAAGAGGCACGGTAGTCTTTTGGCAAAATTTCCTGAGCCATCCTGTCGTGGAACATACCCATAGTAAAATGGCATTGCAAACTCTAAGAATGAGCAATTTGATTTGCAATAATAATGTAAATCAAAGATCTTGATTTTAATATAGCTAATAATAATTCTAATAAATTTAAATTAAAACTTAAATAATTTTAATGCATGTAATAAATCTTTTAATAAAGAATAACAAAAATCTATCTCATGAAAAATAAATCTTATAAATAAGAGTTTTAAAGAGATATCACAAAGACAGTGAGGTGACCTGCGTGGCACAGAGCATGGGTTAGGGAGTCTGATGGCCTGGTTTAAAATCCTGGCACTGAAACTTACGCACACTGTGTCACTTTGGGCAAACTACATAGCCTCTTTATTATGCCTTTGTTTGATATTTGGAAAACTCATTTGAACTATCCCACAGGGCTAGCCTACAATTCGAATCAGCTTTGTAGGTAAAGTCTTGATAGGTAGTAAGTGTTTCCTCCTTTCTTCCCTCCCCAGACTCCAAGTTTATCTCCCTCTCCTCTCTTTTCTGCCTCCCAGATCGAGCCGGGCACTTGCTCAGGTCTGCTTGATCGTCTCCAAGCTGGGTCCTGACCCCTGTCTCTTCTCAGCCTGGAAACATGAGGAAGGGTTTAATGGGTAGAGAAAGGTCCTGAGGGGGCCAGAGAGCCTTTGGGAATGCAGGAGAGGGGTTGGTCTGGGAGCCAGGTGGGGAGGGACAGCTCTCCTCTGGAAGGAACCCACAGGTGAGGCCAAGGGCCACTTGAGGGAGAGGGAAGCACGGAGGTTTCTTCGTGACAGCCGTTCTTTCTCTGTGAAGTTGAACTCTGGTTTTCTGTCTGCGTTCTGTTTTGTTTCCGTTTTGTTGTTTGTTCTTGCTGAGAGTGAGGTGCCCTGAAGAGAATAGTAAAGATTTGGAACATACACTTCCAGGGGCAGAAAAGGGAATTGAACTTGTAAGTCTGAGGCTGCATGGGTGACAGTCTTTGTACAATTGTTCTTTTAAATGTGACTTTCTTTAATGCATCATGTAAATTTAAAAGTTAAAATAGAGAAGTAGGCACTTCTGGCTTATTACATCTGGTATGACTAGGTTCAAATCTTGGAAATAATGACAACCATTTTTTCAACCACGGTGCAAATTGTATAGAACTGCCATTTTACATTTAATGCACGCATCAGTCATTGTCCTAAAAAAAGAAACATTGATTTATCAATATTTTGTTTTCTCAATTTTTTTTTTTTTTTTTTTTGAGACAGGGTCTCACTCTGTCGCTCAGGCTAAAATGCAGTGTCATCATAGCTCACTGCAACCTCAAACTCCCTGCTTTAAGCCATTCTTCTCCCTCAGCCTCCTGAGTAGCTGGGACTACAGACGTGCCCCACCACACTTGGCTAATTTTTTTAATTTTGTTTTTGGAGAGACGGGGTCTTGGTATATTGCCCAGGCTGGTCTCAAACTCCTGGACTAAAGCGATCCTCCTGCCTTCCAAAGTGCTAGGATTACAGGTGTGAACCATCACACCCGGGCTCAGTACTTGTTTTTAACAGTGTTATTATATACTTGGCATTGTGTTTTCATACGAAATAAAATTATTAGTTCTGTGTTTTGAATACTATTAATTTGACCTAAAAATAATTGTTCTTAGCCTGGGCAACAGTGAGATCTGTCTCTACTAAAAAAAAAAAAAAAAAAAAATTAGATGGGCATGGTGGCACACGCCTGTTGTCCCAGCTACTTAGGAGGCTGAGGCAGGAGGATATAGCTTCAGCCCAGGAGTTTGAGATTGCAGTGAGCTACGGTGACGCCACTGCACTCCAGCCCAGGCAACATTGCAAGGCCCTATCTGAAAAAAAAAATTTTTTGTTTGTATTATTTAACAGTCTTATTTATAATATTTGCTTTTCATGAGATGGATTTTTGTTATATTTATTAAAAGATTTATCAAATTTATTAAAATTGTTTAAATTTATTAGAATTATAATAGCTATATTAAAATCAAGATCTTTGATTTATATTATAATTATAAATCAAAGAATTTACAATCTATTAAAAATTTTATTTGCTATATTAAAATCAAGATCATCTTTGATTTACAATATTATAGTTGCCTCAGTCAAAAATTCGGGAAAAACATCCCTTAATAAATGTTTATTGCTTAAAAATGTAGTTGGGTCATTTTTCCCATGGTATTAAGCATAATCATTCACATCCTGACATATCTAATAAAAACTGTTTAAAAAAATTTTTCCCCATTCTCATGATCCTATTGCATTTGATCTTAGAATTCAATGATTGTAATTGTAAGAAAATTGATATAAGTTGAAGTTATGATTTTTAAACACTTGTAGTTAGTATAGATGATTTCAGAGTCTGATTTCTTGAATAAATTTGTATATTCTATCCTTACATATAGCTAAGCATAGTGTACAAAAAAAGGGCCTATTTTACTGGAGAATGTCTAAGCCAAGGACATTGTGTTCTGTCATTAATGCAAAAAGCGTACTTTCCATTAAAAGGCAAGCCCTTCATTTGAAAAGGTTAAATTGTATAATACTTAAGAAATGACTCCAGCTGGTTAAATTTAGAATGCTGATATAAAAATATTCTCTGGATTTATAGCAAAAATATAGCAATACAGAATACAGATAGGTAAACATTTTTATTCATTTTAAAACTTTGTTTCTTTCTCTGAGAAAGTCAGATAAGGGTTGATATCTATGTTTGACTTTGCTTTGCCAGTTTTGCTATTTTAATTATCCGTTTAAGTTGTCTTCTTGCCAGTAGGAGAGGCTTTATAGATGGTGACACATTTTCAGAGATTGTGCAAGAAATGTTGATGTTTTTTTCCCTTGATGGCTTGTAATGCCTCCCCTTGGCCTTGTTTTCATGCTCCCTTGGAGTTCCAGCCTTTTCTTATTTGAGACTATTGCCCCAAAGAAAGAAATCTTAGGATTCCAGAAATAACATCTCCCATTCCAAAGCTTTATTTCTGCCAGTAGCACTAGGGAAAGATTATGGAAAGGCAGTATTATACTCTACTAATTGACCTAAATGTTAGTCCCACACCCACGTATTCCAAGATGACTTCAATAATTCATTATTTTCCCAGAGGTAAAATGAGAGGGGTGAAGGCGGCTTTCATTTTCTTTCTTTTTTTTTTTTGAGACAGAGTCTCACTCTGTTGCCCGGGCTAGAGTGCCGTGGCGTCAGCCTAGCTCACAGCAACCTCGAACTCCTGGGCTCGTGCGATCCTCCTGCCTCAGCCTTCCGAGTAGCTGGGACTACAGGCATGTGCCACCATGCCCGGCTAATTTTTTCTATATATTTTTAGTTGTCCAGATAATTTCTTTCTATTTTTTTTAGTAGAGACGGGGTCTCTTTCTTGCTCAGGCTGGTCTTGAACTCCTGAGCTCAAACAATCCGCCCGCCTTGGCCTCCCAGAGTGCTAGGATTATAGGCGTGAGCCGCCGCGCCCGGCCGGGGCTTTCATTTTCTACACTGTATATCGATGTCGTGTTTGACTTCATATGACTTTAATATTTTTTATATTTTATATAGAAATATATTTGTATTTATGTATCTTATAGTTTTACAAAATTTATTTTGAATATTCTAGACACAACTTTATCTCAATTTTTCTTGTACCTCTTCATAATAAAACCTCTGGCAGAGACTTCTAACTGCCCCCAGTACCCAATATGCTTTTCTTCTGTAGTGATAAAAGTTTTAGCTTCATATGTGATTGACGAGTGAAGGACCATATTTTCCAGCCTCCCTTGCAAGTAAGTGTGAGCATATATATAGGTTCTGGGCAGTGGGATGTGAGCAGAAGTGGCATGAGTCACTTCCAAGGTGTGCCCTTACTGTGAAGGAGTATGCACTCTCTTTTCCTTCTCTCTTCTCCCTGGCTGGTATGGGGATGTGATGGCAGGTGATGGGGCAGCCATTTAAGACCATGAAGTGGAAGTCACATGTTCAGGGTGACAGAGCAACAGAATAGAAGGAGATCATTTCTTTATTAAAGCTGTTTAATCCATGTCCTATCAACATGGACCTGTAAGATAAATCAATATTTATTTAACTGTCCTAAAAGCATCACATTTTGATACCAAGTCCTCATACACTTATGCAAATCATTAATGAATTGGCCAACTGTAATGTATTTTTCTGCCTTTGTCTTGTTAAATTGGATACTCCTGATATTTTTACTTTACTTTTGGTTTTTCTTTAATAGATCTTCTCTAGCTCAGCTATGATTTCCCTGGGTTATGCTAAAACTACACTCTCTTTCTTTTGGCTATAGGTGTACTTTAGTTTTTTTCTTTACAAAAAGAGCAGTATTTGTTTTAACCTGTACTTACATATTCTTTTTTTCTGAAGGCCAGAATTTTTGTGTTTATTATGTATATTTGTAAGGATATTTGTTCAGCTGTTTTAACTGAGACCAAATAACAGTAGTTTAAACAATGCAGAAAGATTGTTTGTGAATAGGAAAGCTGTGTGTAATCAACACGGCCTTTTTTATGTCCTCTCTTGGAACTCTGGTTATTTAATTTTTTGATTAAATATTGCCCAACGGTGTTTCAGGGGAGTAAGCAGCTCAGCTGCATTGGGTCATTCGGAGACCTCCCCCCATTTCTTCTATCTTATTGCCCCGCCATCCCCTGGGACCATTTAAATCGGAGTCTGTGGGGGTGGGAGCCCGGCATCAGTATTTTCTGTATTTTCTCCAGGTGGTTCCAATGGGCAGAAAAGGTGGGGGAACCAATACAGTAGGACATTGTTCTTGTCCGTATCATCATTGAAGCTAACTTACCAGTGTCCCTGTCACATTCCAGCCCCAGGGGGATGGACAGTGGGAGACAAAGTGGAGGGCAAGTACTCCCTTTAAGGGTCTGACCCAGAAATTACACACATCACTTTCACTCTCATCCATGGCCAGATCTTTGTAAGATGGCCAATCCAGCTCTAAGGGAAACTGGGAAATATGCTGACTGGTTGGATAATCATGTGCCCTGCTGAAAGGAGGTTCTACACAAAAATAAAGATGTGGAGAATAAATATTGAAGGGCAAAGAGTAGTCTCTGCCACATTTTGAATCCATTGATATTTTTGTCTTCTGTCCTCAGAAGATCATTTGTGTTAACTCTTGGATTCTTTTACTGTGAGAATCGATTGAATTTAAAATATAATTTGGATTTTTTTCCCACTAAAAAATATATTCTTGTCCACAGACAAATCCATCTAATATTTGTCAGTCTTTTCACGTATGTTTATAAGAGCTCCAGAGCTCCCTTAAAGGTTGTTTTTCTTTTCTTCTTCTTTTTTCATTGTCTTTCATTACAGAAAGGCTTTGGGGGATTTGAAGATTTTATGTAATTTAAAAAATTTTCTAAAGTTTCCAGAAAGAAATGTTCCAGGGTAAAATGGAAACCCCGTTTGTGTTATGTGCTTGTAATGTGTTAGGCACTGCGTATTCGTGTATTTGTATACAACTCACAACTTACAACTGCCTTCAAGGCTTGGATCATTGTAACTCACACCTGGGGACACTTTGGTCTGTTCCTAAGTGGAAGAGTGGGGATTCTAAGTAGATCCATTGTACAGCTGTTCTAGGACATGTCGCTGATGATTCACTGGCCTGGGCATTTCTGGATTGTGGGAATGGTATGATTAATCAGGACTAGGAAAACCAAGGCAGTTGTTGGAATCAGGACACAGAACTTGTTCATTCCGGAAGTACACAGAAGCCAGCAGTCAGGAAGGAACAGGAGTTCATTTCAGGCAAACCATGAAGAGCAAGAGGGTAACAGAAGCTGTGGTCAATCCAAGACGGGGTCACAGCCAGGCAAGCACTTAGTAGGCAGAGATTACCCGGCAGTCAGGAGTTCCCCTCACAGAACAAAGGAATCACAACAAACCTTTTAAAAATAGACAACCTTAGTTCTCCCATTGGTGTATCTGTTAACATACATCACTACCGATACTATCTTCAGTTTGATTTAATTCCTCTTGGATCATTTTGGATCTCTTTATATTTACAATACTTCCTAAGAGGTTTGAACCCTTGGTTTTGTGTTAAAGTATAGCAGCTATATATGATTAAATTGCAAGGTATTTGAGGCAAATATATGTAAAATTAATATATATATATAAAATTAGCATATGTGTAATTAGTCTGTATATGTGTGTGTGTGTGTGTGTGTGTGTATAAAAAATACATATACTTTCCAAAATGTGTGTATTTCTTCTGCATTCAATGGATACTTCTTTCTAAAATATGCCCTGCTCTGCATTCAATGGATATTCCATAGATTGCTTTGGTAGAAAGCATAATGTAATTTAAACACAAGTGAAGTGGATCCATTGTTAAAATGATCATTATTCCTGAGAGTGTTCTGTTTGCCAGAACTCCTTACTTTGACAGGCTATGCAAGGGAGAGTAAGTGTCATTCTGGTGGTCATGGAATGAAGGTTGATAAATGGACCATGTTATGTAGATAGGGGCATTTCCCTCAGACTTTAGCAAGGACAGTCATCACAATCATATAATCTTTGGGTCCAAAAGGCAATTGTGTTATGAATAGAAGAGCCTAGCTTTCAATTAAAATATGCAAAGTTGATGTTTCTCCTGTAGATTTCTCGGTAAGCTGGTAATTCTCATGTATAAATTGGATATTCTCTGTGTGGTGAAACTTTTTGAGAATAGCAAATATTCTTTGAAATTTAAGTTTTAATTTTTGTTAGTTTATACTTAAGGTTGACTTAATTATGCAGAACATAAGTTAGATTGCCAGACAATTTGATAGCTTAGTTGATGCTTAAATGCATCCTCAATTTTAAACATATACATTTCTATGCCTAGGGATTTGGATCAGACTGAACTTTAATGGCACAGTGAACATATAGGCAAATCTTCATGAGAGATCTAGATAGTCAGGATATTTGGATAAATTTCTAAAAAAGGAAAAGTCTGCTAATTAGAGTTAAAGAACAAAATTGCCTGTAGGTTTACTGTATTTTACTATATATCTTCCCTATGAATTATTTCTTTTCCAGCCTGTCAGAAGTCGAAGTTCCAACCCCTCTATGACATTCTATAATTTTCCTTAGTATTTAATATGTGTTAAGTGAAAGTTGCAGTCATTTGCTTTTTACAAATAATATAGAACTAAAAAATCTGTAAAAAGAAATTACCACAAAATGTAGTCAAAGTGATTTTTTATTCACTTCCAAAACCAACTTCATGAATTTGTGAAAAACCTTACTTAATAGCATTGTGTATTTTATGGGTCAGGTCAATCTAAATCATGTCTCTAATATGCTCAGCATTGTGATTTTTCTCTGCAGTGATTGTTTTCAGAAACCCAGAGTCCAGGTATTTTTATTCTTAATGTTCCAAGGCATATTTACTGAGCTCCCGCTGTGTGCCGGTCACTGTTCTAGGATCAGAGGATGTACCACTGAGAAGAATGAAAAAGCCTTGCTTTCATTGAGCTCTGACTCTAACCCAGGAGATGCAAGAGAAATGAGTAAAATGTATGGTATATTAGCTAGTTTTAAGTACCCAGGAGAATAAATGAAGCAGAGAAGAGGAATGTTTGTGTGTGTTTTGACATTTTATATGGGAAGAGAAGGCAGGCATTCACTCTTTTCTGTCATGCTTCTTTCTGTAAATCTCTGAAAATATTTGAAAATAAGTTTTCTTTTTCACTGTTAACCTTAACAGGCAGTCTCCACGAGGAAAGTGCCAATCAAGTCTCTTGTCTAACTCTTCAGCTAATAAACCCAGATGTACGTTGCTAATAAAGACGCCTGGCTTTGACTAGTATAATTCTTTAGCTGTCATTTTATAGTAAGTTGACTTTATTGTAACAGCCATATATGTTTAGTATATGTAACAGGCATATATACTAATAATAATGCTACCTCACTCTGCTCTGTGTTTATACCATTGAGGAGCTTATTTTGTGGGGCCTTTTGTCAGTGATGTTTCATCCCTGGCACCTCTGTGTCCACTGGGAACAGCAGCCATGTTGGAATTTGTCACAGGTGGGACCCAGCGCGAGCTCATCGGCTGAAAAGCTTCGCTGGAAATGAAGTGTCCTTAGCAGCGAGGGGACTGAAGCACTGAACAAGTGGGGCGGGGTGGGAGTCAGAGATTTTGAATGTGCAGCTGCATCTAAAGGCAGTTTTATGGTCACTGCCTTAGATAATCCGAGACGTGAGTTAAAAGCTAAGGTATGAAGCGCTTTCATACATTTTTTTCTCATTTAAGGCCTTTCCCTGAGCTGGACTAGGAAGGATAAAGGGGACCTTGTAAATCCTGCCACTTTCTTCCTACGGTATTGTCTCTCTGATGGCCCTATAGAAGTGACTCCCTTGAGACACTTGGGGACAGCTGGATGCAGCCCCTTTGCGGCCTAGGAAGTGCCACTGGGAGCGTCTGCCAGAGACCGGGGAGGGGAGAGGTCACTTAAGGACTGTGGAAAATATTCCCTTTCTCCTCAGCATCCTGGGGCCTCCTTTCTTGCCTAATTGTTAAGAGTCTGGGAGCTCAAATTCTGGCGCTGACATTTTTTTTCGAGGTTAGTTCTATAAATGATATTTTTTAAACAGCGTTTTTTGTGGAACTTCATTCTTCAGTTCACTGAATTCGTAGCACAAAGGAAGGGAAATGGACTTATTGCTATCGTCATTACCAACTTCAGAATAGAAATTGGTGAATAATTATACTTAGTATATATTAGACTTTAAAAAAAGTATAACTGAAGGGAAGGGATTTAGCTGTCTGTAGTTTTTGATAAGGTTACGCGCTTTCCTTTTCCTTTGCTCTTGAAGGAGACCTTTCTATGGCTAATACATCATAAAGGTTGAAAGGAAGTGCAAACACAATTACCGCAGAAAGTTGAAATCTTTTCCATTCACTTCTCTTTTGTGCTATTTGTGACCTGTCTGCCTGATTGTTTCAAAATAAGGAAAATCCTGGGTTTCTTATCTATCCTTTATCAATGGAACTGGATTTGACAGTGGTGTGAATCTGACAAAATGAGGACAAAGTCAGCCTTAATGCTAATAGCCGTGGTACCAAACTAACCACAGGAATGCAGAGCGTATGTGGGGAGCTTTAAAGGCATGACTTGCCTAGTGGAATAATGCAGGATACAGTGCCTAGGAGGGAAATCAGATATATAACAGCCCTTAAATGCCGTAATGAAATTTTCAGTCCATCAGGAGCTCTCGGAGGCATTGAGATTTTCTGCCTTCCTCTGCCCATCTGCGTCATTAGACTGCTTTGTGGCTGGGGTCACCGTGCCGGGGTCTGACCAGGGAACCCTGAGTGCTGATGGTGCTGGCTGAGCAAGAGCACAGTGAATTTGGTTGGGGTTATCACTGGGAAGCAAGGCTGCATGTAGAGTCTGGTCTAAGGTCTGAACATGGCAGAGGGTCCTGAAAGGAACCAAGCTCAAGGGTTAACCCAGCTGAGGTCTCTGTGGTCTGTGACTGCCAGAGCCCAAGAGGTAGCTGCACAGGGTCTCTGCCCTCTTAGACCTGAGAAATGCGGTTCCTGCTGCTCAGCCCCTTTGCAGGCACTCTGTCTGGTCATTCTGTGCACCTTTCACGTGCAGGATGCTCTGGCAGAGGACTGACCAGTTTCCTGGACAGACCACGTAGCTTAGAGTTACACTTTAGGCTGTGATAACTTTTGCGGGATGGATGATCCCTTAGCAATAAGGATTAGGACCAATAATTGTAACCCAAGGAGGGGTAGATTTTGACTGCTTTTAAACTTATTTCCTTAGAGGATTAATCATTTGGGCTAGTCTGTTTATATTAATATTAACAGTTACTCCCCTAGTCATTTTCTACCTAGGAAGTTTATTAATGTTTTATGGTTATTGTATAATTTAGAAGAACACTTGCCAGCCCCCAGGACCTTCCTTAATAAATCAAGTCTGGTCTCATCTGGAGACGGAACCATTAGGAAAAGCTTGAAAGCCTTCCTGACAGCTTGTTTGAAGGGTGCTATTTATTTCGCTCAGGGGGTTCATTTTGCTACCACTGTATACACATCAGAAGGCATTTCTTGATCTCACGTACAGTCCCAGGTGTGCCCAGGTGAAATAGGTTGCTCCAAACAAAAGGAACAGAGTTGGAGAATCTTTAGCCCATCACCTCAGTCTGACTTTGGGCTTAATGCCATATAGTTAAAATTTGTATAGCTCAATTTATTCTAATTCCCAGTACCTTAGATATTTCTTCCCCTTGATTGTTTATGCTGTTGTTATAATTTGCTTAGAGATTCTGGAAGTACGGAAAAATAGTAAGAGAGAAATCAGGTATCCCCATTTTGAGAAACCTAAGTGCAAAGTGGTTTTGTTTATTAACCTGGTGGTATATATTTGAATAACACTTGTTGAAAGTGAGGTTAATCTTAATCCGTTAATTTAAACAGATCTTAATCTGTTTCTTAGAGTCATAGCCTCTAAATTTCATATAAAGTAGTGTAAAGTTCAGATACAGTTTGGTCATCAAACTTCTGCCCCACACCAAAAAGCAACAATAAAAAACTCCAAACCCCAGAACTTCAAATGCAAGTTATTCTTATTCATATGAAGAAATACTGTAATGATCATCAGCCTTTCAACAACATGGTATTAATTATCCCAGCAAAAATAACAATACCCCTAATCTATTTTTATGGTTCCCTGTCTCTGATGGAACCAATTTACAAATAAAGCCTAATATTTTACTTTGCAGTTCTCAGCCCCACCAACCTCCTACGGAGATTTTGCTGGGCTTCAAGTTTGGGAAAATACACCAGAATATGAGTTCTCACACTAGTAGCTCTTGTAGTTCTTGATCAAGAGGTAATCCTCTTTCGACTTCAAAGTAAGAAATGTGCAATAAATTAGAAGAAAATCATTCTCCTCTTCTGCGACCGATACAGCTGCTCATATAGGAGCCTACTTGGAGCTGTGAGGGTCAGGACAGAACCTGAGGGTGCAGGGCTCACTTCGTCCACCTGTTGACACAACAGGGCCTGCACTATATGAGCTATTTTGCAATTATTGTACTAATTTGCTTAATGCAAACAGTACTACTGCTGAAGTAACAAAGAGTAAAGGCCTGTGGTTTTTGCATAGATTATATTTTTGCTGGGAATTGTTGGAAAGGTCGTCTCATTCCATGGTTTTGTTTTTGTAGAACAGTGATTAAAATGTTCCAGTTAAGGAGTTGCTGCAGAGTAGCAGCGTAGGGGTGTAGAGTGGCATAGGAGGTGATCACGGTGTAGCCTGGGCCAGACGGTGGATGGCCTTGAATGCTAGAAGTAGTACTTTAAAACTAGGTTAGCAGGCAATGGGGAGCTAGGGTAGGTTTTTGAGCAAGGGAGTCACAGAATTGAGCCTTGATTCGGAAAGAGTCATTTTGGGGGCAGGTTTTTAGCAATAGAGTATAGGACTGGCTCTGTTGGGCACAGGTGAGACTGGAGAGCGATCAACCCATTAAGCCCAACTAATGTCAGACTAAATCAGCAAGGAATAGGATGCCTGGGCCTTACTCCAGACCAACGTGATTAGAATCTCAGGGTGGGAGGAGAGTGGGTGGGAAGTCAAGAATCGGTATTTTTAAAAAGCCCCCTAGGCGATTCTAATGTGTAGGTAGGGTTGAGAAACACAGGGAAACGAACAAATGGTATTAATATGATAGACATATCAATCAAGGATTGAGATAAATAATATTTTCCAGTATGCCCCTAAAAAGTACATAATATCAATAATAGAATGAATTTTGAAAAGAGATGCCCTGATAAAATTAACTTATAAAACTAGGAAGTAACTAAACTTCAAAGAGGAAGCTAAAGAAAACTGAAACAAGGTAGGAGACTGCATTTATAAGATGTCACATCCAGTAATTACTCAATAGTACTTTTCAACAGGAATGAGAAATGCTGGTAGTGGAAAAGATATAGTTAAAATTTTGCTTTAACTTAGGAAGAAAGCAATCAGCAGATCATTTTCCATGTGTCTGAGCAAGGCAATAAGACAACAGTAATTAGTGGTACAGGAAGTTTGCTACTTTGGGAAATAAGGATGTTGTAGAAATTAATGTTTTAAAGTCTTTGGAGGATTCCCATAGAGGACTGATGTATTTTCCGAAGTTCTTTGTTGTGATGAGATACGGAGGGTTATTTTCTAAATGCCAATTTGTGAACATAAGCATATGTATACCAAGGGAGATGTGAAATGCAAGAAACTGATTTATGTGAAGCCACTTGTTTCATGCAAGGTTCCTTAATGGTTTTGTTTTGTTTTCATCTATTCCCTATTTCTAAAGGTATAATTAAAGTTCACTGCTATGAGAGGCTCACATGTCTTTTACTTTTGGCTGAAAGAGTAAGAGCCCTTGATTTCTGGTTGTAGTAATTTCTGTAATAAAGTCCATTGGTGATCTCCATAGAACTTACTACCCCTCTATATGAATAAGGAACAAAAGTGTAACTTTAATTTCTTTCTGTCCATGCCATCAGATATAGTTAGGTGTGTTTTGTGTTGAAAAGTATGGGTAAAACCTCTTTTGAATCTCATGGCCTCTTAGAGCTGCTTTGTAAATTCCCTCCCAAAGCTTTAGATTCTTTGACCACATTGCTGTGTTTACTGCTGACCTTACTACTTTTCTCGCCTTCTTTCAACTGTTTCCCAGCCTGCCTTCCTGACCCTTCTCCCTCTCTCTGTTTTTAAAATTTTATTCATTTATTTTTTTGAGACAGAGTCTCGCTCTGTTCCCCAGGCTAGAGTGCCGTGGCATCAGCCCAGCTCACAGCAACCTCAAACTCCTGGGCTCAAGCGATCCTCCTGCCTCAGCCTCCCGAGTAGCTGGGATTACAGGCGTATGCCACTAGGCCTGGCTAACTTTTTCTGTTTTTAGTTGCCTGGCCCATTTTTTTTTTTTTTTTTCTATTTTTAGTAGAGACGGGGTCTCGCTCTTGCTCGGGCTGGTCTCAAACTCCTGAGCTCAAGCGATCCTCCTGCCTAGGCCTCCCAGAGTGCTAGGATTACAGGTGTGAGCCACCTCGCCGGCCTTGACCCTTCTCTTTAGAAGAAAGACTCCTAAGTTTTCCCATGACCATCTTTTACCCATGTCTCTTAGTCTGTCCCAATTTTGAGCTCCCTTCACTTCCCTGGCAATGTTCATCAATGTCACTTTTGTGAAATTCCCTTCCCTAAGGGCCTCCCTTGGGCCCATTGATGAAACTCTACAGTTACTCCCTTTTCTTCCAACTCTTCATTTCTTAGTTTCTCATTCCATTTTTACATGACTTTTATTCTTTACAGTAAGTTTGTCAACTCATCATGGCCTCTGCAATTACCTTTACATAAATCACATTCAGTTATATCACCCCAGTTAAGATCTTGAGTCCCAAGGTCATGTCTTCTGCATTCAGGACATTGCACTGATTGTCTCGCTTTTGCCTCAGACTCCACATGTGCAATATTGAACTCTTCATTTTCTCTTAGAAGACATGTAACCCCTCTTTCTTCCTACGCCATTTCTGTAATTGGCCCTCTCTGATCTCCTTGGACTGGCTCAAAGTCATCTTTGTCTCCTGATCTTCATCCCCTAGCCTACCAGTCTCAATGCCCTGATGATTCCCCTTTCTAAATGTCTCTAGATGTACCCCTTTTCCCAGGCCTCCCCTGCCTAGTCTGCGAATTAGTCTCCTTTCTTCAGAGGAGACACGCCAGTAGAAGAATGAGCAGAGTGGTATGTAGTCAACAAACATGTCCACGTCGATCTTCCTAAAATAGTGTTTTTATCTTTTTATTTCATTTTGTCATAGAAAACACCTCCTTGATGCTCAAACATCCTAATTTCTTACTTGGCATTCTAGAACCTTTATAAAAAGGCCCTTATCATTTCTGTCTGAACTTACTACCCCTGAAGAATCCCTTCTGTAGGGTTAGTTCAGTTCTCAAGTGAGCCATCAAACATCTTGCCGACCTGCCTTTCTGCCTCTGCTTAGGCTCTTCTTTATGCTGGGATAACTTTCCTCTCTTCTTGAATGTCCATATTCAAGATCCAATTCAAATATCACCTTTCTGTAATGACATCCTTCCTAATCCATTCCATACCACCCTTACCTTCTTGTCACCTCCTATAGGTGTTAGTGTTGGTAACACATATTCTAGCACTTAAGTATTGTTAGTCTTGAAATACTATTTATGTGGATTTGGAATAATTTTTTGTGTGGCACATTGCAGTTTATAAAACATTATCGTAGTCATGCCTGATAATAAAGCACACCAGACATTTTACAGTTGGGAGCAGTTATATTAGTAAAAGCCTCAGAACACATAGATGCTAAGAGTTAAATGTAAAATGAGAAAGTAGAACTTAAGAATTAATGCCAACTAGCAATGCTAGTTCAATTGTTCTAACTTTGAAGGTGCTTTCACTTATTGCAAAAGTTAATTCACATTTTTTCTTGATATTTTCCATAGAATCTAGCTAGCATATTTTACATAGTAGGTGGTGTGTATCTTGACTGATTGAAGGATTTAGATTAATGTATGCTGTAAGTAATCAAGAAAATATTTTCTGAATTATAAAAGTGTACTGATATGTTTACCTTTCTGCACTTAGATTGAAAATTGGGGAAAAGTGAATTATTACTAAAAATTGCTTTGATGTGCTCTGATAAATAGCTTTCTTAAGATAATTCAAATTATAGCAACCTCGGGTTGGAAAGCTCCTCTCTCAGTGGTACCTTGGTAATACCACTCTGGACTTAAACTGATAAGATATAATTTTGCCAGTGTCTTGGTTAAGAAGAAACAGTACGATTGATAGGTTGAAAAAGCCAAAAAACAAAGCAAAACAAAAAACCCCCACAAAAAACCAAAAAAACAAAGAAAAATAAGAAAAAAGAAAGAAAAAGAAAAGCTATTGTTCTAAAAAGTATTCTCATAAAGTTGATTTTAAAAGTGAAAATTTATGAGCATTCTTCATGCTATGAAATATATTTTAATAGGTACTGTATTTTTTAACTTGGCATAAAATCAATTAGCTAAAATCCTACCTAGAAATATGCTAGTTTATTAAGTTTTGGAGCTAATTTTCCCATATAAGGGATAACAAAAGGATGCATGAAAGGGAGTTGACATTTTTATTGTTTTTGGTACATTAAAATAGCGTGGTTGGCCAAGTTTGAGGGTGAGAAAATTTTCCCACTATTTATCTTACAAATTCTGGGAATTCGTTTGGAACTGATTGTACAAAACTCAGACCAAGAAGAAGTTACTTAACTTTTACTGCAGTGAATAGTTACTATAGTCAGTCCTCTTAGCCTAGAGGTGATACAATGATGTCATTTTAAAAATAATTGTCTTTCAAATCCATTTATTGTCTTAGTCTCTTTCAGTTTTACTATCTCCTTCATGTAAAAAGATAAACAATTGGATATTATATTAGTTGTGAAAACAAGTAGAAAATGGACAGTTTTGTTTTCACCTCCAGTCTCTGCTTCATCCTGACTGCGGTAACTCAGAATTAGCTCCGGAATCCGTCCTTGCTGTGTGTGCCTCTTACCACTTCTCAGTCTGGGTCTGTGCATCTCTCTCCGGAGACCTCCGAACTGGTTTCTACATTTATTCTCCCTCTTCTCAAGCCTTCCTGCACTGCTAAGGAGCTACTTCACCTGATGAATGGATGATTTTGACTTTATCCTTCTGTTTCTCAAAACCAGTAGCTTACCCCAACCAGTAGCTTACCCACTGAAAACAACCAAAACACATGGCCTTCCCTGGTCGGGGCCTCCCAGTCTTTTGAAATATTATGAACGATGATGTTACTTGCACATGGCCTGTATTTTTCTGTCTCTGCGTCTTACTGATTGTGTTTTTATACAAGCACCTGTAGGCAGGAAATGTGCTTTTTTCACATTTTTATTCCCTATAATTAATTCCTAATGCAATGCCAGTCCTATAATGAAGCTGAAGGAAGCGAACACATGCTTTTAAAGTGAAACAAGTAAATATTAGTTTATATCTTTTCCTATCTCCTACATTTCCAAGTGCATAGTAATTTCTTAATATTAATAAATTGAATATAGGAGAAAATGAGAGCAACAGAATTGAGCAACCTGATGAATATTATTATGAATAGCTGGTTTGGCAGGGAGGCAGTGCCTATGTATTATATTTTAGCATGTAATTATATCTTTTCAACCATATCATTTTCATCTAGCGTGCTTAATATCTATCAGGAATTCAGTACAGTAACTAACCTTGATTAAATGAACACATGAATTCTTTCTTGTATGTTTTTAAGCTTTTGATTAAATTATAAGACATTGTTGCAATTAGTCTCCAAAGTTGTCTTCCCAATGAACCAAACCTCCCAGTGGTCACCTCTTGTGTAGCACCCTTTCATTGATTCTGGGTTGGCCCCGTAATTTGCTATTGACCAATGACTCGGCTAGGTCATAAGAGGTCTTGCAGCTTTTGCCTGAGTCTCTTGGAACATTTGCTTTTGGAATGCTCCCTCTTGAACCCAGACCACCATGCTGTGAGAAGCCTGGGCCACGTGGGGAGGCCCTGAAGCATGAAACACGCACACGCACACACACAAAGGGAGGGAGAGAGAGAGAAGCCAAGGTACACCAGGGCACCAGACATGTGAAGGATGAAGAGATAAAGCCATCTTAGAACTGATGCCACATGTGCAGAGATGAAATGTCTAGCTGAACTCAGAATTCTCAGATTCCTAACCCATAAAATCATGAGCAAAATAAATGGTTATTTTAAGCCATGAAGTTTTGGCATAGTTAGTTATGCAGTGCATGGATTGAATGTTTGTGTCCCTCCAAAATTCACATGTTGAGATCCTAACCCCCAAGGTGATGGTATTAGGAGGTGGGGCCTTTAAGTTGTGAGGGTGGGGCCCTCATGAATGGGATTAGTACCCTTGTAAAAGGGACTCAGGAGAGATCTGTCACATGAGGATGTAAGGAGAAGTCCTCAGTCTGCAGCCTGGAAGAGGGCCCCCATCAGAGCTGGACCATGCTAGTGTTTTTGGACTTTCCAGCCTCCAGCACTGTGAGAAATAAATTTTTGTTGTTTACAAAGTATTCAGTTTATGGTAATTTGTTTTAGCAGCCCAAACTAAGACATGCAGTGACAGACAACTGAAATGTAACATACAGAAAGTTGTGTGAATTATCAATAAATTGCACAAATTAAACATATCTGTTGTGATATTGTGATTTACAATAAGACATATACATTATATATATATTTGGTCTTCCTCCCTATTTCCTGACAGGCAGCTCCTGAAACGTTTGGAATCTCCTGAGTGATGTGAGTGTTTTCTGTATGCTAATAAGATGACTGGTGTCTGGCAGCCCCTAAGCAGGATGAGCACTGGTCGCAGGAAAGACCAAGGCATGATTAGAGGGTTGGGGCTTTTCCAACCTCCAGGGAGGGGAGAGGGACTGAAGGTTAAGCCAATCACCAGTGAGCAGTGATTTAATCAATTATGTCTGTGTAATGAAGCTTGCCTAAAATGCCAAGAAGACTGGGTTTGGGGAACTTTCGAATAACCGAACACATGGAGTTTCCTGGAGGGTGGCACGGCTGGAGAGGGCAGGGCAGCTTTGTGCCCCTTCCCACAAACCTTGCTCTATGCATCTCCTCTTTCTGGCTGTTCAGCTATATCCTTGGTTAATATCCTTTATAATATTAATAAATCGGTGAGTCGCTATAGCAAATTAATAGAACCCAAGGAAAGATGGTGGCAACCTCCATTTATAGCCATTTGGTCAGAAGCACAGGTTAAAACCTGGGGCTTGTGATTGGCATTTGAAATGGGGGACTAAACCTTAACCTATGGACTCTGACACTGCCTCCAGGTGGATAGTGTCGGAACTGAATCAGAAGACACCCAGCTGGTGTCTGCTGCAGAACTGATGACTTGCTGGTGCATGGGGAAAGACCCCACGCATTTGTTTTCTGAAGTGTTCTGTGCTGTGAGAATATATGCAGCAGGAGAAATTGAGTTTTTTTTCCCCTGTATTATACTTGTGTAACTAGCACTCAGATCAAGGAACAGAATATTGCCAGCATCTCAGAAGCCATTTTCACGCCCCTTCCAGCAAGGGCCTTCCACAAGGGTAACACCCACTCTGACTTCCAGCACCATAGGTTAGTTTTGTCTGGTTTTTGAGTTTTGTGTAAGCAGACTTATCCATTATATACTATTTCACTTCACATCATGTTTATGAGATTTATCCATATTATTAAGTGTAGCTATAGTTAAAACAGTATCATTGCTATATAATATCTCATTATATGAATGTAATAGGTTATCCATGCTACTGTTGATGGATATTGGGGTGGTTTCCATTTGTTGACTCTTGTGAATAGTCCTGCTATTAACATTCTTATAAGTGTCTTTTGGTAAATGTATGCACACTTTTCTTTTGGGGTCTTTGAATTGTTTTATGATTGTTTTGTACTTGTTAGTTTTATTTCTATTAGTAGCCTATAAGCCAGTCTAGAGAATAATGGCTAGGTTATATTTTTTTATATATATATGTATGTTTTTCTCATCATAATGCCTAGCAAGCAGAGTTCATAGCTTATTCAAGAAATATATGTGATTGATCATTTAGAAGTTTTAAAACACGTATGCTTGACTCCCCCATAAAAGTTCTAAATTAATCATAGACCTTATACTCTGGTATTTAAATACAAAAAAAATAGAAAATGTCCTTTCAATTAGACATTTTTATTGAATAAATAATAGTGTATTGGAAAATATTTCATCTGCTCAGAGCTATTGTTTTTTGTTTTGCAAATAGCGTGAGAAAGAAAATAATTTTGTTTCTTATAATGATAAAAGAAAGGATACTAATAAATAACTGAAATTTCTGTGTACCATTGTCATTCTTGAGGATTCTGAGCTTCAGTGAGTCACTTGTTAGGATAGAACTAACAAATTGTATTTGTGTAAGTAACTCAAAATCATCTTAGAGCACATATTCTCCGTTTTGTTGAGTTTTGTCTTTAGAGCTGCATCATATCATTTACTGTAAGGTAAATTAATGGGTACTAAAATTACATTTTTTCTTCACATCTAATCAATTTGAGGAATTTCCCTTTTCTTTGCTTTTTTGGTGTAACATCTGGACCATTTACTTTAGCAATTGCAATGATATAACTCTTCCAAATAAGCCAGGTCTGATTATTTTCAATCCCAGCACATTTACTTAAATGCCAATACCATATGGAAAAGTTTGACTCTAAAATGCCAGACTTTTTTTTTGGTATGGTGTAGCTCTTGGACAAAAATAAGTGACATGAAGATTCAAATTGATGTCAGATGGTTTTATAGTTTGTGGTTTGTATTTGTAGTTGTTAATTCTGAAGAATCAGGATATATAAAAAGATTAAAGAATCTTTTCAACTACCAAGCTTAAAACATATGTTTACAAACAAATGCCGTACTCTTTCTGTCTTGGTTTATCCTTGCTCCTTTAGTTGCTACTATGCTTTTTTTTTTTTTTTTAAATACTATGATGTCTCTTGTATCTTCCCATTCATTTATTTATTCAGTAAATATTTATTGAATGTTTGCTATCGGGCAAACACTACTCTGCATCCATCAGGTGCCACAGACGAGGCTTTTCCCTGGAAGTGATCATAGTCTACTGGGATTACAGCTGTGTAGACAGATACACTATGGCATCTAAGAGATATGAGCAAAGTAGGCTCAGAACAACTCATTCTGCCCAGGGGAGTCAGGGAGTTTTACAAAGCAGAGAAAATTTGAATTGAGACTTAAAGGAGGTATAGGAATTTGAGCAAAGAAGTGGAAAGAAAGGTTTTCTATACAAGGGAGCAGTATGATGCAAAGGCCCAGAGCTGAGAAGGCTTGACATGCTCAGGGAACAGTGGTAAGTTCTGTTTGCTTAGAACCTAGGGCGCACTGTGGCCTAGAGAAGAGGGGAGCAGTGAGGATATGAGGTAGGTTACTGTTGACACTGCTAGAAACTCGAACCCAGCCTTCCTTGAGGATCTTTCCTCCAGTTTTTAACTTGGAATATTGCAATAACCTGGGAATTGGTAACCCTTCGTGGAATTGGCAGGAGTTGCAGAAAAGGTAGACTTTTGAGCAGCAAAAAGCATAAGGTTGTGTGTTCCAAAACAAATAAGCAAAAAAGGGTATGAAAAATGGAGGAAAAACCCAGCATGTTCTCAGAACAAGTAGATCAGCTGGCCATTCCTAAAGGAGAGATGCTCTAATGGGAATGGGATTTGGAGGGAAGCCCCCATTAGAGTACCGTAGAGCCCTGTGCATGGCTTTCTTCATCTCTTTGTCTCTCTAGTCAACAATCTGGGTGTAATTGTAGAAGGCAGTTGGATGGAATAGCTGCTAATGTGGTACATAAAAGGATCAAGCAACAAAATTATTTGTGATAGGAAGATACAATGGCCTGAAAATAAGAAAGTAAAATTTAAAGGCATAAATACAACATTCTATGGGTTCGCAGTTATTGGAAAAAGATGTTAGGTGGTTTAAACAAATCTCTAACATAAGAGAACAGTATTATGAGACTGATTAAGAAGCAGATGTTGTTTTAGACCTGGATAAAGGAAGCTGATAGAACCTCTCTACCCTCCATCAGGGCATTTCATTTAGATCTGTGTGCCATCTTTTATTTATACAAGAGACAATTACAGGGAAGAGAATGGCCAGAGGAAGGGAACCAGGGTAGTGAAGGGTCTGGGAACAATACTGTAGGCAAAACAAATAATGAAACTGAGGCAATTTACCCTCTAATTGAGTAAAGGAGACAAGACAGTTGCTGAGAGCAAGACTTGTCTGGAGGGGAGACAACCACCACTAAATAGAAGTCCAGGGAGGTAAGTTTAGTTCTGTGATGAGAGGATCTTTCTAATGCTTTTCCTTGTGAACGGGAAACTCAACAACACTGGAATAAATACGTCTAAGATGATGAATTCCCTGTGACTGGGAGTGTTCCAGCAAGGGTGGGTGCCTCCTAGTCAGGGATGCTGTGAGCTGTGGCAGTTTAACCTAGATGACCTTCAATGTCAGAAGATGTCAGAGAGCGTAAAATACAGACACTCTTGATATCCTTAAAATGTGTATAAAGAGATGGCCTCAGCTGAATGCATTTAAGAGTCCTGAAGCCAGCGAGCCTTGGGCCATGAGGTAGTGCTATGTGCTGAAAGGATTTATTGGAGGTTTTACTGGTGGGAAGTGACTTGGTTGCTAAATTCTTAAGAGGCTTCCGTAAGAATCACAGCTACTAGGGATTGAGTGCCTGTTAGTGCCCGATGCTAAGCTGGGCACTCTATACACAGTATCTGGTTTAATCATCACAACAAACCTGGATGGTGGGATTGTTTTAATCTACTCCTCCTTTTACCAGTGAACAAATAGAGGCTAAATAACTTGAATCCAGCTGTGACATTTATTAACCGCATGACCTTGGGAAAGTTATGTTATTTCTCTGTCCTAGTTCTCCCATCTAAAAGTGTGGATAATAATAATACCTGCCACATAGGTATGCTGTGAGGCTTAAATGTGTCTGGTACATAGTAGATGATTAATTAAAGTTTGCTAAGCTATTTTAATTTTTATTATGGCTCCAAAGCTCATGCCGTTTGCACTCCAACACCTTGATTCACCCTAAGGCAGCAATGGATAGAAGGGATTATGACCATGAACAAAAGAAATATTTACAAGTGTTAGAATCTTCATTCTTTACAGGGAAAATATTTTAAAAATATGCATTTCAGTTGAGAATTTGGTGGAGCACCTGGCGAGAGTTGATGATCACTTGGATCACTTGGGTAGACTTAGATTTTTAAGGAAAAGAAT
Source organism: Indri indri (assembly GCA_004363605.1). Taxonomy (NCBI): domain Eukaryota; kingdom Metazoa; phylum Chordata; class Mammalia; order Primates; family Indriidae; genus Indri; species Indri indri. Next base: position 214,335 of record RJWJ010000371.1, on the reverse strand, counting down.
AGCTAAGAGTACTTTGCCTCTGTATTTCCTTCCTCTCACACAACCTCTCACAGCCAATCTAAAATGCTGCTGCCTACTGTATAAAACTTTCTCTGACCTTAGAAATGGAACGATATTATGTTTTCCTTTAAGCCCTCATAGAATGTTCTTACTGCCTATGGATGGCATTAATTATTTCCTGTCTTACATTATATTTACTTGTGTAATTGTCTTCTCCTCTCCAGTAGACCTAAAGCTCAGGTTTGGCATGGCCTTCAGCATCCTCTTTGTGGTATTTCTTGGAATGCCACTCGATTTTGATATGCAGGTACTCAAATCTTTATTTGGTTGAATTGAGCCACGTTATTAAGCTTTAATTTTCATCCATTTTCCCTGATTTCTTCAGACAATATTGAAAAACATCTGTGGAATATTTACTTTATATAGTCCATAGTGGTGATGTTTTTTGTAAACAGATATGCAAATTCCTAAAATTTCAAGTTTGTGTACTTCCTTAAAAACAAACATTTTACTTTTAAACAGATTCTGAATCTTCTTTGGTATCCGCATACTGATGATTGTGAGTCAATGGTGAAAGAAACAAACTGTGTTTTACCCCACCCCAAAGGACTTTCATGAAAAGAGATTAAATGCTCCCTCTAACTGACGCGGCTCCAGGGATGCAGGTTCTTCCCTGCATTGCCTGGCCGCGCTGGCTCAGTGATGTTTGCATGTTACAAGCGCTTTGTAATGTCTGTCATTTCTACATCCTCCCTGTCACTTAGTTCGTACTCTAAGATTCCCACTTGTGTTACCATTTTAGCCTCCTACTTGAGGTTCCTGCTTCTATTCTTTTTTTTTTTTTTTTTGAGACAAGAGTCGCACTCCATGGCCCTGGGTAGAGTGCAGTGGTATCATCATAACTCACTGCAACCTCAAACTCCTGGGCTCAAGTGGTCCTCCTGACTCAGCCTCTGGAGTAGTTGGGACTATACAGGTGCACGCCACCATACCTGGCTAATTTTTTCTATTTTTGGTAGATACAGGGTCTTGCTCTTTCTCTTTCTCAGGCTGGTCTCGAACTCCGGACCTGAAGCAATCCTCCCACCTTGGCCTCCCAGAGTGCTAGGATTATAGGCGTGAGCCACTGCACCCGATCTTCCTGCCTCCATTTTTGACTCCGATAAGTCCCCCACTCTGCCATGATCGTGAACTTTCTATACAGATGGATGAGCATGTTCACTCATTTAGAACAGCCACAGCATAAATTCCAAGCAGTTAAGTAGCGCGTGAGGGCTGTCCCCTATCCCGCCTCTGCTGAAGTTCCAGCAGCATCCTCTTCTTGCCCTCTCCCTTCTGCCAGAGTCCAGAAGGTTTTGCTCCCGAACCACAGGTTCAGTTTTTTCATTTGTTTATCGACTCTTTGATTATCCACTGGCTACTCTGTATGGAGTGCCTCCTTAATGGTGACCAGGGACCTTAGCTCCACATTCACATGGCCTGGATCAAAGCTGTGTGATCACAGAAGAGGTTCTTAATTTCTGTTAATATATCCCTCAATGTTCATGTCTGTTAAGAGGGGCTAGTGTTAGTGCCTACATCACAGGATTGTTGCACAGATCACGTTAATACCTGTGAAGAACACAGGGCAGCGCCTGGCACATAGTCGGTGTGCATCGGTTTAAGGCCATACCTGGTACTGCTCTGGGAGTTTGTGTCCTCACACCTTTGTTCCTGCTGTTCTCCCTGTGTTGAGTGCTCTTCCCTCCAGCCAACTTGAAGAATTTCTATCCATTTTTTAGAACCCTTCTAAAAAGGTATTAGCTTTTTAGTAAAGTCTTTCCGTATCACTCTTTCACCATGAGAAAGAACTGACCACTCCGTCTTCTGTTCTACTTCTGGACCTTGGCAGTAGACGTATGTGCGGCACACTTTACTGCAAGTGTTTGTATACATCCCAGTGTCCCTTACTGGATCATAAACTCATGAGAACAAAGACTGTGATTTATTCATCATTGATTTCTTAGATGATAGCTGAGTGCCTGGCACATAGTATTCAATAAATAATTGTTGAACTGCGTTTTTTGAATTGAACAGTAAAGCACTTTATGACTTAAAGGCGGTGGAGATGGTACTGAATTTCAAGTTTTAGGATTCAAATCCAGAGCATTTTATCACTGTGTCATGCAGATACATCCATCCATACGTATGTATCTATATATGTGTGTAGCTGGATTAGTATATGCCTGATTAAATAAAATAATTACCGTGAGTTGTTCTTCTATTTAACTACTTCTGGGAGTTTTTGAGAAATGGATTTCCCTAATTTCCTACGTAGAAGTGCAAGCCAGGAGTTGTGGTGATTCAGTGCCAAAGATCTGTTACTGTTAGCCGGGAAGGCTGCATGTCCGCTGGTTCAAGCTGTGCTTTCATAAACAGGAGCTCAGACACTTTGTGATGGGAAGTACAGCTGAGGACTCTTTCGATGCACAAGCTGATCATGCTGAATGCCTTTCTGGGTCATGTTCATTTCATAAAAACAGCCAATTCCCAGCCTTCCCAGCAGAGGAAATGCTGAAGCTCCCTAGCTGCCATGTGGGGTGAGGAGGAAATGCAGGACGGGAGGGGAGGGGGCCCTCGCTGCCTCTCCTTCCCTTGGCAAGGAGCAAGCGGCAGGCGCCCAGCCCAGTCACGCAGGTCCCCGCTCGGGCTGTGCTTAAATGCACAAGTTGGTTCTTTAAATTTTCTTCCCTTTTGTAGCGACCATGTAGTTCCAGTGACCAGAGCAACATGACATAGATGCAGAGAAAACACACCAAGTTCCTGCCAGTTGCCAGGCAGAGAAAACACTTTTGGATGTTTGAAGTCTGCTTTCCATGTTGATTTCCTAATCATGACTTGTTTTCCAAGCCAAACACAATAGCCTCGTGAACACTCAGCAGCATTTGGTAGGCTTTGCTGCCAACCTAATTAACAGATTTCAATTTAGAGGGATGTGAATAAAGAGGAAGCTTTTGGTAAAGAAGTAGCTGCGTGGGAAATTTGATTTTTCTCTATTTAAGGATCGCTGTTTCTAGTTTCTTGACATAATGTTACAAATATTAATTTTACAGACCATGTTTGTCTTAATGTTAACACATGCAGTTTGGAGATTATACTTAACATGCTAATGCAGTTGCAGTGGATTTTACTCAAGTTTTCTTTTCAAAAATCTGATGAATTATTGAAGAGGTAATTTGCTTTGGACCTAAGTGTCAATACCGGAGCAGTTTATCTGTGTGATGATTTACTTGTGCACTGACGAAGCTTAATTTTTGTTGCTGTCAGGGATAGGAAAACAACTGTTTGCTCTGGAACACCAAAACTCTCAGTGTTAAACAGGGGAGCCTGTGAACCCTGAAATCAGAGGAAGAGAACCCCTAGGACTAGTAAGTACAGGAGGCTGGAAGGGAACAAGCACATTCCAAGCACATTTGCAGGGAAGGGTTTGCGGGTGATGTTTGGGCAGGCCACTGGGGCTTGATTGGTCCTGGGGGCATCTGTTTACCTTTGGGCTGGGGGCTGCTCTATGCGTACAGACAGCCAGAGGTACCCACCAGAGCTGTCCAGAGTGATGTCCCTTTAATTTTATTGTCAGGACTGTGAAGTTTCTAGCAGGGAAAATAGCTTTAAGGAAACTTTGTGAATAGGAAGCCACATGTAGTGGTGAAAAGATCTCAGGGCAGCTGTCACTTGGGAGATGGAAGTTCAAGGTTAATTTCACTTGGTTGGCAAAAATGTTTTGAGAGAAAAGTTCATTTTCATAATGTTACTTTTGGCTGGAGACAGGAGAAATGGGGAAAAGATTAATATGTTTTTCTACTATCTCTTTTGGGTTAATCAGGTTATAATGATGAAAATGATTTAGTGTACAGGCACAGTTCAAGGAACATTGTGTGTGTGTGTGTGTGTGTGTGTGTGTGTATTCTTTTAATCCCCTCCATAACCCCAGAGGATAGGCACTCTTACTCTTTCCTTCTTACAGGTGCAGAACTGAGGTACCGAGAGATTAAGGAGCTGGGATTTGAACTAAAGCAGTCTTGTGACGGAGTCCCTGCTCTTGGCAGTACACTGTGCTGCCTGGGCATGCAGGGAGGGTGGCGGCATTATAGCTGAATTGGTCTCTGAGCTCTCTGCAACACTTCCTTGGAGATTTGTCTGTTGGGTTTAAGAAAGTTACACTTGTATCACTTCCATCATGCTGTAAACTTCTAAAGGCAGGGGTTTGGTTTTGCGTCCCTGGCATCCGGCATGGTGCTTACCTTTCAGGAACTTTACCGAGTTGTAGAACACAGTCTGGCAGCCTGGGGGCGGGAGTAACAGGAAGGCCGAGAGCTTTTTGGCTCTTGTCAGGATGAATAGAGATAACGTCTTGTGTCAGAGTAGAGAATTCATTGACATTGAACTTAAAGATGATCAAAAAAAAAAAAAAGAAAATCACTCATTTCTGATGTGGTTTTTTTTTTCTCCCTTTTAATCACTAATGTTTTCATTTTTCTGGAGCTATGTAAAGCCATGTAACCCTCCCTAAGTTAAGTTAGCAAGGCATGTGGCTATCAGTGCTAAATAAATCAATTCCGAGCTCTACTGGCATCTTAAAGCTTGATTCTTTTTCTCTGTGCGGTCTGGGCACCTTTAGAATATTTATTATTCCTCTCCAATCTGCTGGACTTCTGCACAGGCTCTGGGGTGGTCTCTCCGTGGGGAGAGCTCAGTGCATTGGGTGCAAAGTTTCCATTACCAGATGCGTCCAGAATGAAGTCGCAGCCTGGCATTGAAAGGGGTCTGCTGTTCCTATCCGGGTACGTTTTCGGATTCATCCCCTGTCATGCTGCCTGTCATTTGGGTTTGGATTGTGTCTCTTCCTGTTCTTTTAATTTCCAAAATATGACAGAGCCCGTAGCTCCCTAACATCTGCGTCTCCCAAATTCTAAACAGCTCCTCTTTCACCCGGGTTGGAACCGGGTTTAGAGCAGTAGGATTGAAGCACGCTACAGCTGCTGCTCTGCCGAAACCCTCTGTCATGAGTTCAGTTTCGCGTCGAGGAAACTGCACCTCATGCAGATGATGGAGCGCAACTGGGGTTTGAAGCTGATTTCTTGACCAAAAGTCCCTACTGCTCCCTGAGTCCGCTGGGCTCTGTCATGTGCCTGCAGAATGCATTCGTTGCTTTCTGAAGTCCTCCTCGCAGCCTTGATCAGAGACGATGGATCGTGCTCTTGTTCACAGAGAGGCAAGTCTCCCACCGAGGTTCTACACTGATGGCCCCACAGCTGAGCCCCTGTTGAAGCTCAGGTCTGCCTGGCTCTTCTCTTTCCGCTGCACCGCACTGTCTCCTGACTGCCCCGAATATGCACAGGAGACTTGCCCCGTTGTCTTTGTTTCCCGGGGCTGCTGCCCACTGCTCACCTTTCACCTCCCAGGTCCCCATTCTAGCTGTGGAGTCCTGGATAGGGGTCACCTCTGTTTGAGGGAAAGTTGGAAACTCAGAAGCCCCCAGAACTCTGGCAGGTCATGTGTACATGAGAAGCAGGTGGCGGTGACTGTGGCAAGCTGGAGAGGGCCTGTGCCCCACCCAAAGGGACAGCGAGGCTCAGTTCCAGCCAGCTGTTGCTAAGAGGCAGTGTGGCCCCAGTGTTCCCAGAGCACCTGATTTTCCAGAATAAGCTGGAATTCTGGATTTCCATCTGCACTTTCCAAACTTTTAAAACACAGATTGGTCAGAGACAATGGCTCACACCTGTAATCCCAGCACTTTGGAGGCCCAGGTGGGAGGTTCACTTGAGTCCAGGAGGTTGAGACCAGCCTGGCCAACATAGTGAGACCCTATCTCTACAAAAAATGTAAAAAAAAATAGCTGGGGGAGGTGATGTGCTCCTGTAGTTCCAACTACTCCAGAGGCTGAGGCGGGAGGATCCTTTGAACCCAGTAGTTTCAGGCTGTAGTGAACTATGATTGTGCCCCTGCACTCCAGCTTGGGTGACAGAGTGAGACCCTGTCTACAAACCAAACCAAAACAGAACAAAACAAAAGAAAACACACAGGGCAAGCAAATCAAGCACGCATATGGGCCACATTCCTAGGCCACCATTTTGTGACCTCTGCCTGGGGACCTGACTCCCTGCTGCCACTTTGCTCATTTGTGTCTGTCTGCCTTCCCTGGAGACATCTGAGTGTGTGACTACTGGTTTAGAGGAAGGAGAGCAAAATTAATAAACAAAATATGGATGTGCAAAAAAGAGATAAGAAAAGAAAGCTAACTTTTTTTTTTTTTTTTTTTTTGAGACAGAGTCTCCTTCTGTTGCCTGGGCTAGAGTGCCGTGGCGTCAGCCTAGCTCACAGCAACCTCAAACTCCTGGGCTCAAGCAATCCTTCTGCCTCAGCCTCCCGAGTAGCTGGGACTACAGGCATGCACCACCATGCCCGGCTAATTTTTTCTATATATTTTTAGTTGTCCGATTAATTTCTTTCTATTTTTAGTAGAGACGGGGTCTCCCTCTTGCTCAGGCTGGTTTCGAACTCCTGAGCTCAAACGATCCGCCCGCCTCGGCCTCCCAGAGTGCTAGGATTACAGTCATGAGCCACCACGCCTGGCCAGGAAAGCTAACTTTTGATAGAAAGTTTCATGCTAAGAAAAGTAGAGCAAGTCTTAATTTACACTTAAATACAAGTGACATTCTAATTTAGTGACTAGAAAAAATATTAGATTTCCTTAAAATAGTTCTTTCTCCAAAATTGTTTTCTCTCTCTCTCTCTCTCTCTCTCTACCTGTATTTTGTTTAAGAGTGGTTTGAAATGTGTTTTTAAAACTTCTCAATCTTAAATATTCTGAGAATTAAAAATTTTCAGATCTGGTTAAATTAAATATTAGATTACTAAAGAATAATAATAAAATTTTATTTTTTCAACATAAAAATGTTTGACTAGTGATTTTGTTACTTTGCCATTCTGGATATATTAGTATTACTATAATTTGATAAGTGTTTGAAGTATTTAGCCAAATTAGCACAGAGGTTACGCATATATTAGTATTGTTTTAATAATGTTGCTCTGTACTTCATGCAAAACTGTCCATGATTTTGCCATTTTTAAGTAGAAAGCTTATGACTTTAACATACCAATTTAAAGTTGTCCTAATATTAAGTAAAAATAGCTTTATCTGTCATTCCTAAATTACTCAATGTGGTTTTGCTAAATTCAGTGATCTTCCGAAGACTCAAAATTATTCTCTCTAAGGCTGTGGAAGTGAGCGTAAATGAGCATTTGAAACTACCTGTGTGGGGAGGGATGTACTTTAAGAAATGTCACATTCTGTAAATAATTGTCTATATATTTTCCTAAATATGCAACTGATATATCCAAAATGCAGGCATATTTACAGCCTGAATATTTTTTGCTAGATGGACCCATAATTTCTGAGCTTTAAAGCTTCCTAAGCTGCTCATATGTAAAAATGTGAATGTCTGCAATGAATCTTGAGAGTCTTAGTGTTGCTGCGTAGGGCTGGGGCTGTCTATGCCATAGATCAGTGGTTCTCAAGCCTGTCTGTACATTAGAATGTCCATGGGAGATTTAGAAAAAATACCTAGATCTACTCCAGTAGATTCTGATTTATGTTGTCTGGGGCAAGACCTGGCCAGTGTTTTGATTTGTTTTTAAATGCTCCCCTGGTGGTTTTAATGTGCAGCCCGGGATAAGAACCATAACTGGCCTTGGAGGAGACTGCCAGGCATAAATGATAGAGTGTCAGTGAGTTTCAGCACTAAGCACACCTCACCCATGTCCCCAGTGGCCTACCTAGAACCATGCCACTGGGGTTCTGGGCTGTCCACCTTGGTTGGCCTAAGGTTGAGAGCCTCCCAGAGGTCACAGCTCCATACACTTCATGCTGTGGAATAGAGGGAGTCTGCTCTAACCCCGTTTGTGTGTGTCTGTGTATTTTCCTTAGCCACAGGTGTACTTGTGGAACCACGGGGCTATGTGCTTGATATCAGAATTATGTTTAATTCTCCTAATAACCCTACACAGCAGTTATAATTATTATAATATTATTATTATAATTTTATAAAGAGAAAACAAAAGAGCAGAAGAGGAAGGAAAGTAATATGTCCAAGCTCATACAACTAGTAAGTGGCAGAATTTAAACCCAGGCATTCTGACTCCAGAATTCTCATGCTTCCCCTTCATACCAGGGGGTCCAAATAAAACACTTGTAGGGTGAGGCAGGGAGCAAAATTAAGCGAAGCTGCTCAGGGGTAAACATTAGGGAATGGTGGGGACTGGGGATCATAAGGCCACTGCCACTCAGCTCTAGCCAATTGTTGCCAACCAGGAATGTGGTTCCCAGCATAGTCAAGACATCTGATTTTTCAAGAAATAATCTAAAATAACTGTAATTTTTAACTTGAATCTATCTTTCTTAACTTTTAAATCATAGAAGCCATTTAACCTTTATTACAAATTATACTGTCTTCTGTTTTTCATCCTTGCTAAGGAAAACCCTGGTCGAGATAGAGCTACTGAAAAGATAGCACGAGCACTGCATTAAGCGCTGAAAAGGGAGCATGTGGATTCTCTAAGTGAGGCAGCTGGTCTTTCTTATAGGCAGGGCCTATATTGACCTACACTCGCTCTTTATCTTACGTTTGCTGGAACTGGTGTAGACTGACTTTCCCTGATGACAGAGCTAAGCGGAAGGTGCTGGGATGCCATATTGGTCTGAGGGTTTTATCAAGGACCCCAGCCCACTTTCCTTGCCATGTCTGTGGTTTAGCAAGGATAAGGGTATTACAGTGTCATAGGCACAAATGGTGACATACAACCCCCTAATCAACTTACCATCCTGGCTTTGCTCTGTTTTCATGGGTAAATTTGTAATTTGTGTGTATTAATTAGTCTCAGCTGAGATGAATGATTAATATTTCTTTAGTATTTATTCATTCAACAAGCATTTAGGCTGAGAAGTATTTAAGAACTTGGAAACATAGAGCATTTTTATAATTCTGTAGGGTATTGCTTAAAATCTGACTTGATCAGATATCAAACCTTTTAAAAAACATTTGAGACTAGAGTGTTAATCATAAGCAATTTTTAAGACACAGATTTCTCCTCCAGTGTTCTAATACAGCACATAATGGTTTAGACAATCTTAAGACAGTGCAGTATGTTTCAAGAAACACTGTTAATGCCAGTATAACTATAGGATCTGAATGCTGGTGCTTTGATTTAGAAGCGGTCAAAGCTTATTTTCTATAGCCTCTATAGCAACGGTTCAGATTCCTTCAGTTTGAGTTATTCATCTGAACATAATAGGAGCTGTCTTCTTGTTAGAGGAACTCAACTCTGTTCTTTCAGAGGGTATACAGGTCATAACTGGTACCCAGCAAAAACAGGGCAGTGCAATTAGGAATGCCTAAGGAAAAACTTCAGCTGAAAACATTTCAGTTGGAAATTCTAAGGTTATGTAAAAATTAAAAAAATAGATATTTGAAGATTGCAAACTGTTTATTTCAGAATTTGAACTACTTGAAAACTATCTTTGGTTTATGGTTGCAAGTAGATTTAAAAATGTTCTGACTTTTTAAATGATGAAAAAATAATTATTTAAAATGGTTCTAGATTTGTAAATATTTATAAGTAGATAGTCTATCATCTAGGAATTAATTCTATGTGTGTTTCTTTCTTTCTTTTTTCTTTTTTCAGTGTTTCTTTTAAGTACAGATAGTTTCTCAAGTTAAAGCCTTGCTTTGGCTACCTTGTCTGACTTACTCACAGGATATTTCATTCAACTGTGTCCCCTTTCCAGATAATAACATCCATTTGGAATCTTTGATGATTAAAGATGAAATGTCCAATTTGTAGTTATAATTCTAGCTTCTTAGAAAGAATATTATCTCTTACAACTACTTTTTAAAATTTTAGAGTATTACTTCGGTCCATTAGCTATTTTTTATTTTATTCAGTGCCAATCACCATAGACATACCTGAATATAAGAGGAAATGCTTATTTGGCCAAATAAGCATTTTATCCAAAAGTTCTACTGGTGCTCTAATTAAGTGAAAATATATGGGCCAAAAATTGGGAGAAATCTTCTTGGAGAAAGTAGGCTTTCATCTGGGTTTGAAGGATGGGTCGAATGTGTATAAACAGGTGGATGCAGGTCTTATCATTACTGACACTGATGACTACAGGAAGAAGTGATTGGAGTCATTGACTGGAGTAAGACTATACGGAAATAAATGGCTGAGAGAGAATACTAAAAAAGGCAAATTAAATTCTCTTGACTTTGACATGTCGGTGTGTGTCTGTAGTCCTAGCTAGTTGGGAGGCTGAGGCAAGAGGACTGCTTAAGCCCAGGAGTTTGAGTCCAGCCTGGGCAACATAGACAGACCCCTGTCTCTTAAAAAAATAAATAAAAACCCTCTTTATTCTTTAAATTCTGCAGGAATGATGCATAACAATTGTATGTAACTTTTAAATGATTATTGCTTGTTTACTGTCATCTGGTCTTGGGTGATTCGACTGGTTACAGCATATGTCTAATGGAAGCCAGGCTGTATTTTATTCTGGTCCAAGGCCGTACACTGCACTTACTGGCTTAGAAACATGTCTCACTGGTGGTCAGCTGGTGGGCTGGCTGAGATCACTGCTAACACGTAAGAGGAGAAAGCTCACATTAGTCCAGCCCAGGGAATCATCTTGTTTGCATTGGACAGATATTTCATGCTGGCATACACAGTATAACAAGAATTCAGTTGTTGGAGTCACCTTCATATTGTTACTGAATGTATTGTTCTAAGTTTAAGGGTAGAGAAGAGAGGTGAGTCTTTCATTGATTACAACCTTTTTACGTCAACTAATTGGTTTCCTTAAATCTTGAATGAAATATCTTCCTGTGCCAGAAGGTGATAATAAAGCTGATGATGAGCTATTCTCACATAATAGTATATTAAACAATTGTTGGAAAAATTTAAATTCAAAAAGGAACATTGTAGAAAAATAGTTACACCTTGTGAGTTTAACATGCCCTTGTTCAGCATCTATTATGTTATGAATCTAGTCCTGTGCTAGAGTCTATGGGAGAATCAGAGAAACAGATTTGATCCTAGTCTTCAACAATTTTATCAGTAACCAGCTTTCCTGACTAAATTTTCAGGAGAAATACTTCGCCATGAGGTCCAATGAGTTAACACGTATTTACTGAACTTGTGCTATATGCCAGTGTAAAATCCAGGGGGATATTCAAACCAGGAAATACACCTGGAAAAGAGGAAGGGGTTATCCTAGTGCAATACGGTTTTAGTATAATTCAGTATGGTTATAATTCTATCCTTAAACTAAATTTTAAGCATTTTGAGGTAGGAACTTTATGTTCTTTTATCCTTTTTTTCTCTTTTCTTTCCTTTTTCTCTTTTCTCCCTTCTACAGTCTTCTCCTCTCTCCTTTTCTTTTTTAAGACTAATTAGTTGGTGCACCCTTTGTATCCAATGCCCTTTTTATGTACCATTATGTACATAATGGTTTTGTGAATAATAAAAGTATACATTTTAGAGTTATTATAAAGCCACAGAAAAGAATCCACATGGCTTTTCATAATTAAATTCCTTATGAGGAGTATAATACATAATATTTTCTTATAAACTCTTTTAGTATTGGTTTTAATTTTTCATTTTGACTAATACATATAAACAAACAGAAAATGGTATAGATTCCTGCTTTGAAGATAACTGATGATTGGCATTTTAACTCTTGAAAGATTCATTTGTAGTCCTAAATAAAGTCAGATATATGTACTTGATTATGTAATACTGTAATTTGAAGATAGTTATCTTTACACAACAGATATGCAGAATTACTTCATACTTTTACTGTGCTTCATTATCCAAGATACCACACCATGTTGATCCTGTTTATTTTGAGAAAATTATATTTACATTGAAAACTTTCATATTGTCAACATGAGTGAAAAACTATTGAGTTGTTTCATTAAGTATGTAAATATTTATCTAATCATTTACAACTTAGAATGCATCGTGATGAATGATATTTATGGAAAACATTGGTATGCTCCCTGTGTTTATAGCTCCTAATGAAAACACAATTTGTTTATCTATTCATTACTTGATAGACATTTAGGTGGTTTCCAGGTTTTGTCTATTATGAATTAGGCTGCCGTGAATGTTCCAACATGAGTCTTTGGGCTGACATGTTTCCATTTTTCTTGGGTAAATTCCTAGGAGTGGGATTGCTGGGTCACATGGCAAATGTATGTTTATAAGAAACTGGTTTTCAAAGTGGCTTTGCTTACTCTTTTACATTCTCAACAGCAATGCATCAGAAATCCTGTTGTTCCATATCCTTGCCACCACTGGGTACTGTCATTATAAACTATAAATTTATAATTTTAGTTCATGGTATTTAGTTAGTGGTGTCTTATTCTAATGTTAATTTGCATTTTCCTGATAAGGAACGATCTGAAGTACCCTCTCGTACTAATGGACATTTCTTTATCTTCTTTATGTTCAAGTTTTTACCCTTTTAAAAAATTGGGGAGTTTTTCTCTTTTAGTGTTGATTTATAGGTAGTCTTGATATATTCCACATAAGGGTCCTTTGTCAGATATGTATGTATTGCAGAGACTGTTTTCTAGTCTGTGGCTTGTTCATTAATTTCCTTAATTAAAGATGTTGATGGGGTCAAAAGCTTTCAATTTTGACAAGATCTATTTTAAATTCTTTCCTTTTATAGTTAGTACATTTTTTGTACTAAAAAGTATTTGCCTATCCTAAGATCATATTTTTTATTTTTTCTTTCTAGAAGTTGTGTGTTTCCAGCATATTCAGGTGTATGATAAAACTATGGTTAATTTTTATGTAGGGAGTAAAGTAGGAATTGAGGTTCGTTTTATTTTTTCCATATAGACGGACAGTTCTGGCAACATCTATTAAAATGACATTTCTTCCTGCCTTGAATTCAATCGGCATCTCAGTAAGAAATCAAATAACCTTTACGTTTGAGTCTATTTCTCTCTATTTTGTTCCTTAGATCTACAGCAGCGCCCCTTCATTGGTGAGGGATGTGTTCCAAGACCCCCAGTGGATGCCTGAAACCACAGATGGTATCAAATCCTTTATAGACTGTGTTTTCTTCCTATACATACTACCTATGATCAAATTTAATTTATAAATTAGGCACAGTAAGAGATTAACAAGAATAACTAATAATAAAACAGAACAATTATAATGATATATTGTAATGAAAATTATGTGAATGTGGTCTCTTTATCTCAAAATATCTTAATATTTTTGGACCATGGTTGATTGTGAGTAATGAAAACCCTGGGAAGCAAAACAGTAGATAAGGGGGAACTACTATATTTATCCATTTTATGCTGATTACTGTAGCTTTATAACAAGTCTTGAAATCAGGGAATATAAGTTTTATAACTTTCCATTTTTTTCCAGATTGTTTTGGCCATTCTGGATCTTTTTCATTTTCTTATAAAATTTAGAAAGAGTTTGTCAGTTTCTTCAGAAGAACATACTAATATTTTGATTGGGTTTGATTTGGTTTGTGGGGCTTGAGATCACTTTTGGGATATCTTAAAATATTGACAATGGATATCTTAAAAAAATACGGAGCTTTCTAATCCATGAACATGGTATGTCTCTCCATATTTGGATCTTCTCTGTGTCTCTTGGCAGTGCTTTATAATCTTCAATGTGGAGATTTTTACTCCTTTCCTTTTATTATTCTCAACTATCTGATTTTTGATGCTATTATAAGTGATAATATTATTTTAAGGTTTTTATTAATGGTATTTTCAAAACTTTTACCTTCCACTCATTTATTCACCACTGACTTAAAATGTTTTGACTGTGCGAGCAGGACTTACTCTTCTGTGGGCTCGGGATTGGAACATTGCTGAAGATCAGGAAATCGCTTCATATTTTAAGGCTAGTTGTCAAATTGTGATAGATCTTACTCTGCTTTGCAGGTTTTTTGTCAACTTGTTGTGTTGTTGAGGAGTTTTCTTAGTGTCTTAGTCCTATACCTGGCTTTCTGCACCTTAGCAGTTCTCTTTCTAGACTGCTGCCCTGAACTCTGGAGGCCTCAGAAGGATTACTCTCAGCTCTTCTGCCTGACCCCCAAAATTCAGTGGGTCCCTGCTTTGCATTGAGGGAGGCCTGGTGCACCTGTGGGGGATCTTTCTCAGTTCTCCAGCTTTGTCTCCAACCCTTCCGCACCCTTCAGCATTTGGTAAAGTCTTGCTGCCTAGTGCATGTGAACTCGGCCTGTGGTTGGACCTCCTTGGGATTTTAATTTCAGATGCAGCCTTTAAAAGGTCCTTAAAAATTTAGCTGATTTCTCTGTACTCTGATCTACGGCAGATTCATACTCCTGCTGCTGCTGCTTCAGGTATGAGAACAGCCGTAGGTCCTTTCTCACCTATGAAGGGATTGCCACTTTCTGGAATTTTTAGATTTATGTTTGTTTGCATCATTTGTTCTCTGAACTAGGGTGATTTTGTAGTTTATGTAGCTTGTTTAGCTTGTTAGGGTAAGAACAATGGTCTTCTGCAACTTTCTACATCCCAACTACAGTGCAGAAATTCTGTGTAAAAGCTTTTGAAAGTATTCGCTTAAGATGCATGCAGAAGAGTCTGATTTTCTTAATGTGATTGTTCCTATGGCTCTTTGTCCTAATAGAAGCATTCCATGTACTGTTTGTAATATATGACTTTATTGGTAGTATGTGAACTTATTGGTAATGTGTTTATAATATGTGAACTTAGAAATTCAGATGATATTCTTAGATGGGTTTTTACATCATCCAGATTCACATTATTTATTTTTTCTTTGATGTTTTTTCAGTGCAGCAGCATTTCCTAAAAATGTGTTGCAAAGTGTGTGGTTCTTTCTAAATTTGAGAGATTTGGGAAATGTCATCAATGCATTTAAAATCATAATGCCAATTGCATGGTGGGAAAAAGAGTTTGTTGACCCAGTAGCTTGAGAAAAGTGGTAGATAACTGTAGTTTGATGACTGGTTAAATCTAGTTATATGGCTTTTTGAATTACAAACTTTGGAGCTGTGAGAGTAGGAACAGTGTATTGTTTAAGGAACTCACATTTCAACATTGTATATGGAACAGATAGCTCTCTGTATATGGATGCTTACTGTAATAATTATAGTTAATCGTTATCATAAACCTCATTGTTGAGTTTCAAAGGAGATTTTTATGCTACTTTTAGTTGATTTGTACATTGTTCTTAAAAGTTTTCTGAAGACTGTTTCAGGGTTTTGGATTTATCGTAACTATATATCCTAAACCTTTATAACCCCCTATATTTCTCTTTGTAACAGTTTCTTAATACAATAATTTCTAATTAAAGCAATGTGACTCTATAAGTATCTAAATTCCTCCGATGGCAAAAGACTATTGGGGGGAGGGGCGGGGTGGGCCCACCTTTCCTGAGTGGAACTAGTGAGTGACATGTTGACCAGGAAGACTTTAGGTGGCCCCTGGTAACAGCTGGAACTTTTTAACTGAAAGTAGGTGCTCAATTGTATCATGTTCTTTTATGTGGTCTTCTTAGCTTGCTGTAATTAGGATGAGAGAAAAGGATTTCTGGAGACTTTTCTTCTATGAGCAATATTCTGTTACAGAAATATAAGATTACTTAAATTCTGTGATTTTTTTTTTATAATTCAGTTAGGAAAAAAGTCAGTACAATCAAAGTCAAGTTAGCTTTAAAGAGAAGAGACTTACTTAATTTCTCTGCTAAAGGGTATGAAAATAGTGATAGCCTTTTCATTCTTTTCCAAAGCAGGGATATAAACTTTGAAAATCAAATTTAGAAACTGAGTGTAATTTGATTTCTGTTTCAGCCTGCATGTGAGAGATCTTTTGACCTGTTTTAACTTACCTGGGGGGAAGTGTGGGTCTAATATAATCCAGTTTGGCAGAGAGAGAGCTGGTGCTGACTCAAGCAGATATCAAATTCAGGCTCCCTCATTTCCTGGCTGTTTGATCTTGGGGAAGTTACTTAACCTCCTTGAGACTCAGTTTCTCCATTGCTAGAATGGAGCTAAAATTACTCTCAGCCTTACAGGATTGTTGAAGCATAATTTTTATAGCTGGTGAAAAATGAACATTTTATAATCTTTGCTATGGCTATGACAGAAGGAGTAAGTTCAAACGGTGACCTTAATTATTCTGTAACTGCCTTTCTTGATTTTTCTGACCATCTGGCAATGGATAGTTATGTCCATTGATCCTTATCTGCTTTTATTTACTTAACTATTTAGCGAATGGGTGTCAAATCAGCTGTTCCCATCCTTACTGACCTAGACTCTTGAAAATTCAAAATTGTTTATATTTCTTGTGACCAATAAAAGGACCGTGTCGGTTTGTATGAAACACTGCCCTTAGTTTGGGTTTTTAGCTTAGTTGTTGATGCAAGTAATTCTTGATGAAAATGATTTTTAACATTTTCCTTAAACATTTGTAATCTCTATATAAAAATATATAGTGCTTTTCATTTCCGAATCCATATTTTCTCAAGTATGGACTTTTGACATTGGGAGGTTATTTATTTATTTATGTCACTTTAGAATAATGAAATACAACATAATGAGAAATTAATTGTTGACACTATTTACAGGCAATGTTTTTCGATGGCTTGCCTAATTCACTTTGCAGAACAGAAGGGGAAATTTTAATGAAGATAAGTAAAATAAAACAGAAGAAATAGCCGTGCAGCTCTCCCTTAAATGGTTTTTAAAATAATTTTGAGAAATAGAAAAGAGCATTCCCTGGATAAGAGGGGATTCCTTATTGATTGCAATTGCTTTTGTGTTCATGACTCTGTCCGATTGCTTTGTTGCTTTGACAAGATAAGAATTATTGCTGTTTTTCCTCCAACCCTGTCCTCCCCTGTCTCTCCCATACCAGTAAATGGCACCAGTGTTCACTCAGTTGCTCAGGCCCAAAACTTAGGAGCCAACTTTGATTTCTGTCTTTCTCTCACAGTTCACATTCAGTCCATCAGCAAATCCCACTAGCAGTAACTTCAGAATATACGCAGATTCTGACCCCTTCTCACCGCCTTACCCACGGCACCACCCTCTCTCACCTGTCTTTGTGGGAACTAGCTGGCCTCTTCCATAGCCAGTGTGCCATGAAATACCATGAAGTACTACTCAGCCACAAAAAGGAATGAAATAATGTCTTTTGCAGCAACTTGAATGGAACTGGAGACCCTCATCCTAAGTGGATCTCAGGAGTGGAAAAACAAATACCACGTGTTCTCACTTTTAAGTGGGAGCTAAATGAGGGGTATATATGGCCATAAAGTGGTGTAATGGATGTTGAAAACTAAGAAAGGGAGAGGTTGGGAAGGAGGGAGGGATGAAAGTCTACCTATTGGGTATAATGTACACCTGCGGTCCGTAGCCCAGGGTCCTCGGACTGGTTAGAGACCGGGCGGCAGAGCTCCGCTGCACCCCCCAACCCTCCGTCCGTGAAAAATTGTCTTCCGTGAAACTTAGGAAGGGGGTGGGGGTTGCACAGCAGGAGGTGAGCAGCAGGCGAGGTAGAGCCAGCGAAGCTTCATCTGTGTTTACAGCCTCTCCCCACCGCTCGCATCGCCTCCTGAGCTCCGCCGCGCCCCCCCGCCCCTTTCTGTGGAAAAACTCTTCCATGAAACAGGTCCCTCGTGCCAAAAAGGTTGGGGACCGCTCATGTACACTATTCTGGTGATGGGTACCCTAAAAGCCCTGACTTCCACATTATACAGTTCATCCATGTAACAAAAAACACCTGTACCCCCTGAATCTATTGAAATAAAAAGAATAGCTGCAGTGAGCTTTAAGCTAATTCCTCTGCTTACAACCTTTCAATGGCTTCCCATCACTCTGCGTATGAAAGGCCAACTCCCCTCCGTGATCCCCAGGCCCTGCGTGACCCGCCCTTGTCCAGCTGTCAGCTGCTTCTCCCCACGCCCCCACTTCACTGCAGCTGCTGCTGCCTTTGCCGGATAGAGCCAGCTTCACCCTCTCAGCTCCTGTAGACTCTCCTCAGACATGCCTGTTCTGAGGAGCCATCCCCGGCTGGCAGGCCCTTGCCCTCTCCTCATTCGTCTGTTCTGTTTTACTTCATAGAACTTACCACCACCTGAACTTGAATCATCTATTTAGTGATTTATTCATCTTTTGCATGTCTAGTCTCTAGAATGCACAGTCTCTGAGGGCAGGGAACTGGTCTTGCCATCATTAGCTACCCCATGCCTAGAACAGAGCCTAGAACAGAGCCTGGCCTGGCATGGATACACAGTGACTGGCTCACACAACAAAGATATTATTCCTTTTTGTCTAATGACAAGAAGTAAAATTATGCAGATGTTTCAGGACAATGCATTAGTTTCCCAGTGGGATGCCCACCCCCAGTAGGTTTCAGGATACATTGCTGAATATATGTTTTGAAATTCAGTTCCTGCCATTATTCTCTGATGTGAATGGGCAGTGTGATAGTTGGCATGCAGGGAGCAGCTCGCCACTACTTTTCTGGTCCTCTAAGCCCTTGTGTACGCAGCCTCCCCTACTGCCCCGAGGCAGCCCTAGCTGAGCTGGAGGGGAAGAGGAGCCTTGTCCACGCCAGCAGGCAGGGTCTGGAAGTAGTTTTGCTGTCCTAAATCAGGTGTCTTGGGCTGAGGGGAGACACCAGTTTCCCCACTGAGCTGCAGGCCAGTAACCAGTCTTAACAGTGTACATCCACTCTATAAAATTAAGTTCTGTCCTCACTCCCGATTTTTATTCTAGTGCTTTATCAGATCTGGGGCCCAAACCTAAATCCCACTGCATTTGGAAGAGGCCAACTATATCCTATTTGATGCCACCCCTTTCTTCATAGCCCCTTTTCTCCCTGCACTATCTCAAGCAGCATCTAATTGAGGTCACCTTTAGACCAGTGACCAGGTGCTGTGTGCTACCATCTCACTATGGTGAATACTGTGCTATCACTGTTGCCTGTAGTCTACTTGCTGAGGCTCTTAGAGCCTCCAGGCCACGCTCCCAAATGTCAGACCTAGTTCAGATGAGACTTTAGTTTACCATATCCTTTTACATATTAGGTGCCCTTTTAAGCTTTAAGCTCTACAAATAATTGCCTTAAACCAAAGTAATTATCACAACCAGCCTAGGGACAATTTCATTCATTTACGTCCCCAAAAGATTGCTTCTTGGGGACCTAAGATCATTCAGGGCCTTTGAAACCAAAGAAACTATTGATATTAGGGGATATTTGCCATTTGCAATAGTTGAGCAAATCTGTCTCATCTTTGTGGCTGTGTAGCAAAACTCTTAGATAAAGCTTGATAGACAGTATGTTTTTCTTTGTTTGATATTTTTCATAATCCAGGTCAGAAAAAAACAGTGCTTAAAATATTTTTTAGTTATCATAGCCTTTTCTTCCTGGAAGGAAAGTTTTCTTGTTTACTTGTAATTTGCCTCATGAATATTCAGCTGTTAACAGAGCTGCAAGTCAATATCCATAAAAATGAACACATTAGTATCATTTTGCTGGTTCCTATTGAATTCATGAAGTATGTGGAAGGATTTATGATATTTCATATTTGATTTTCTTTTTGATTTTGGAAACACAATAGGATTATTGATAATAATTATGCCAGATTTTCACAGTTTAGTTTTTCCTCATGTTTTTTTAATGTATAAACAAGTACTTTCAGATATTTGCCATCTTATAGATTATTAATATAGTTTTTACAAAGAAAATTGTGAATACAAAATTAAGTATGAATTAAAATTCATAATTAAAACTGTTTAAAAATGGTTTCCATATTTATGCATACACAATACCTGTTCCTCTTAGTTGGTTATTAATACCATTGATTATAACTTAGTGTGTGGATGTAGTAAAAGGAATTGTTCCCCTTCTTGAAGGTCTTCCTTCAGAGATTGTGTTGTAATTTAATGAAAATAGTATCCTGCAAGTATATTTGGTAATATAAAAACAAATTGGAACACAATAGTAATAACAGAAGAAACTTACATGCTGGCCCTTGATGTGCTAGTTACTTTACATATATTAATTTACTTAATCCTTACAGCAAGTCCATAGGAGTAGATACCATATTATTCTTATCTCACAAATTTGGAAACTCTGCCTCAAATAGGTAAAGTTAGTCATGTGGTCACACATCTGATAGTTGGCAGAGTTGGGATGTGAACCCAGGCAGAGTGGCTTCAGAGTTCAAGCTCTTGCCCGCTTGACGTTTTTGACTTCTGGCAGATTTTGGTGAAGACTACAAACTGGACTGCTTATTGTCCCAACACCAGGCATTCTTTCCCCACTGATGCAAAGAGCCACCTGTTTCAAATATTGAATTCCTGCATACTTCGGACATTTTCTTGGCGCTCTCTGTGCCATTGATGTACTTGTCTATATTAGCCCAGCACTGACCGTGTCTGTTGCTTTACTTTGATTCCTTTCAGGAATAGAGTATGAGTGGAATGAAAATGGAAAGGGAAGAAAATGGCCGACTAAGGGACGGGTGATATATTGAACGAAGAGGGTAAAGTCAACATTGGGTCCTGAGAAAAGGAGAGAAAGGGACACAGCAAGTCAGATGGGGCAAAATTATGTTGATGTGTGTTTTAAGTCATGTATGTTTTCAGGATAAATTTGTGGATAATTTTAAAAGTCAGTTTTAAAGAAGAGGCAAAGTTGGTACAGAAATTTCTCAGGTACAAAATTTAGAGACAAGTTTAAAGAATAAAAAAAGTATCTTTGTATTAATTGAAATGAATATTTATCATAAAGCCAATTTATAGTCTTCTCTATCTCCTGGGATTACGCAGTGAGTTAGATCATAGTGTGAGGAGAGAGGACGGTTGGTGCCAGGCAGAGACAGAGCTTCACGTTGGGATCCTCCTTCGTTTCTCTAGCTTTCCAGCATTAAATACTTTTCCTTCCCCACTGCTTACATTTCCTTTTCATGGGAACTGCTTTCTTGAATAACGACTTAAACAGGAATAGTGCTCTGCACTTGAAATTCGGGAAATGACCAGTTTCCTGTGCCAGAGAAAAATTTGTGCTTGAGACTATTATCTATATAATGTACTTTGTACTTTCCGCTCAACCTTTTCTCCATTGTGCTGTGTTACTCAAGTTATCTGATAGCCATGTAAATTCCTGACCAGCACGATATGTGGTATTATTATGTGGGAGACACAATGGTTTACTGGCATCTCTGTATAAATATTTGTATAATATTAAAAATAAGGTAATTTAACAGACATCTTATTAAGGAAAAAGTTCACCAATACGTCCATGTAAGCTGATAAACTGTTTTTAGAGACCCCTTTTACTCTATGTTGATCACCAGTTGAACACCATGAAAGGTACTGTTATGTGAAATGCCACCAGAAAGATTGTGGGATATTCGAAATATCTGTATTTCTTTGTTATAATTCTGAACCTTATTAAAATTTTGTTTTCATCTGACATTAATTTCCTTTACAAATATAATGACTTGTGATATGTAAAGGAATATATTTTAATTTAAGGTTTGAGAATTAGCCTAATAAATTATCCTTGTTTAGTGGTTCTATTGGTGCAATAGGAGTTGATTGCATTCAGAAGAAATAAGGCAACTTTGAGAGTATTAGTTTTCTTTTCTGTACCTGTCTCTTCTCTAGAGGCCTTCTCCGACTGGCCTGTCATTTGACTTCATTGGCCTGTGGCATTCATTTGACTTCATCAGCCTGTGGCATTCTTGTCCACACCCAGATCTTGTGGCATCTCACTGAAATCAAAGCTGTGGTCTGACCATGCTTCGCAATACACTGTTCAATTTCTAATAATACCTCGTATTCTAAGTTATGTCAAAGATTGAGAATATAGACAACAGTCTCTCTTAGCACCTTCTAGTTTGATCCTGAATGAGTTTTTTTCCAACCTTCTACTCTTCATGAATTTCTAAATTTCCGAAATGTTTAGAAAGTAAACCTATGAATAGAGAGACGCACATGTATACCAAACGTTTAGGGGCCGGCCTGGACTCCTGAGCAGAAAAGATCCAAGACAATATGGAAGATATAGTATTTTTTAAATAAACATGGAATTTTCCCCAAAGCCCTGAATTGTAATATTTATTTTGATATTAAGGAATTATCCAGAAGTTAGAGTCAGTTGGACTGATTTACAATTAATAGAGGAGCAGAGAGAAGGCAGGGGCCTTACCCTTTAGTTTTCTTCCTTTTAGTGTTAGTAGTAATTATCGCCACAGTAGAAGTAACAGAACTCTGGCTGTGGATGTAGTAATAGTGGATAGCGATAATAGCAGCAATAGCAGAAGTATCAGCTAACATTATTGGGCCCAAATTGTGAGTTAGCACTGTGCAAAGTGCCAGCTAAAATTACCTCCATGTAAAACTCTGCACCTCCCTGTGAGGCAGGGATTATTATCAACCTGATTTAATGGGTGACAAAGCTGAGACTTAGTGCATTTGGCCTCTCATAAGTGCTCACTGCAGAGCTGAACTCCTCCACCCGCAGGAGACATCCCGTGTCTGTACGTGTGTGTAAGTGGGTATTTCTAGGTGTGTTCAGGGAGGAATGTGAAGCATTAATTTTGAGGGGCTTCTAAACAGCCCACCATAAACATCATATACTTCCTAAATCTTTACTTTTTTTAATTGACTTCTCCCTAGAGTTTGGTGTATCCCTGAACATTCTGTAAAGAGACATCAATCACCCAAAACAATACAAGGAACACAAGATCTTCCTGAATCAAATGATACTTGGAGTGAGTACACCAAGAATTTATTGCCAAAAAGTTGCCTCATTTAAAAAAATAGTTCAAGATAAAGACCACAAAGTTGTTTCAGTCCTTGAGAAAACTAGTTATATACATGGTTGTCAGAGTTGTCTCTATCAAATATCAGTTTTAAGCATAAATATCTCACTTAATTTTAGATTCCTTGGGAAACTAAGAGTTAAGTAAAACAGGCACCAATTTTCTTAAGTTTATTTTTAAGTATTTTCTTTTTCAGCTTTCTTTTCTCTTTCTCTCATCATGGGGTACTTTTTCATTGAAATACTTTAAGATCAAATGTTGTTTTAAAACTTAGAACTCTGGAAAGATCAGTATTAAAAATTTGTAAGAAGGCCGGGCGCGGTGGCTCACGCCTGTAATCCTAGCACTGTGGGAGGCCGAGGCGGGCGGATCGTTCTGAGCTCAGGAGTTCGAGACCAGCCTGAGCAAGAGCGAGACCCCGTCTCTACCAAAAAAAAAAAATAGAAAGAAAATTAATTGGACAGCTAAAAATATATACAGAAAAAAAAATTAGCCGGGCATGGTGGCGCATGCCTGTAGTCCCAGCTACTCGGGAGGCTGAGGCAGAAGGATCACTTGAGCCCAGGAGTTTGAGGTTGCTGTGAGCTAGGCTGATGCCACGGCACTCGCCCCAGGCAAGAGAGAGTGAGACTCTGTCTTAAAAATAAATAAATAAATAAAAAAAAATAAAAAATAAAAAAAATAAAAAAAAAAATTTGTAAGAATCGAAATGATCTTGACAAAACCTCAAGACTGTGGCTGAAAGTTGAAATGGCTGCAGAGATTTCCAAGTCACAGAATTGAGTAAAACAGACTTCATATTAAAAAAAATAACAACGTTAATGTTAGAATACCTGGCAATTAACATTCCACTTTGGCCTAGGGAGTGACAGGGAGTAGTGGTGACTGTGGCAAAATGAAGGGAACATGTGGCTTTCGTAGCTCCAGCTATTACTGCCTTTCAGTTATACAGGCCCTGTGTTGATTTTCTCCATGTGTTTGAAAAGAGGCTGTAATTATTGACTTTTTGGTGAATGCTCCTATTTTTTTAAATGGTAGCAATTGAACAAATATTTTAACCACATTGTGCTATGTTAAAAAATACCGCTACGGGCTAGGCATGGTGGCCTGTAATCCTAAAGCCCTGGGAGGCTGAGGCAGGAGGATTGGTTGAGGTCAGGAGTTTGAAACCAGCCTGAGCAAGAGCAAGACCCCCATCCCTACAAAAAATAGAAAAATCAGCTGGGCGTGGTTATGCACACCTGTCCTCCCAGCTACTTGGGAGGCTGAGGCAGGAGGATTGCTTGAGCCTGGGAGTTTGAGGTTGCAGTGAGCCATGATGATGCCACTGCACTCTAGCTGGGGTGACACAGCAAGGCCCTGTCTCAAAAACAAAAACAAACAAAAAAATACCTCTACTGCCTTTGACATCTGCTTTAGACCAACTCATTGCCTTAGGCCTATGGAAGTTAAGTCCTGTTAAAATAATATTTTTACAGACTGAGCTGTGCATTGAGTTTGTAGGAATCAAAATTGCAAAAAATGAGCTAAAAGTTAAACACAACAAAAGATTAACAAAAACTTAAAAAATTAACAAAAGACACATTTAAGAAAAATCCGTGTTTGTTATTGTATTTTCATGTAGCCATCTCAATAAATTTCCTAATTTTCACTTTTAGTAATTTTATGCACAACTATAATTCTATTGATAAGGGTTCTAATTTCTCTTTTATCTTATGTCCAGTTTTACTATTGACTTTCTAGTCACCTATCAGTCATGTTTAAAACCTTCTGCTTTGTACGTAATTAATGTACCAATCACATGCTGACAAATGATGAATTACTGAAGAACACAGTTCTGTCATATTTGTTTTTTCGCATATTGAGGTCAAAGAGAGTACACTAAAAATGTTTTAGTTATCTTCATATCCTGGTCAAATTTCAGCCAAGGGAGTTTTTAAAAAATCTGAAGGATATGATGAAAAATTATCTTTACCTAGGCTTTGAGATGATAGTGGTGTTCACTTTGAATTAATAATTGTTCTGAAAAAGAGGAAACCATCTTTTGGTGGGAAATTGAGCAGGTATGAAAAGGCTCTCAATAACTGAGACACAACAAATCCTTTTGGTTCTGAATCATAAGGAAACAATCAAAGGGCTTTTACTGGAGATTTTGACATGCTGTTTGGGTATCATCGTAGTCTCTTTAGGCACAAATTTAGTAATCCAGGTATGATATATTCTGTTCATAATGTGGTATAGTCATTTTGATTTGTAGAGTGAGAAATGCCCATGAGCCTGAGTCTTAAATGCTACCGAACTGCTAACAATTGATTTATTATTTTGTAAGTTTTTAGAGTTTTGTATGGATTTAATGTTGTCATGGCAGTTTAGGGACAAGCTAGTATCTATTCCACAGATGAAAAAGATGCCACTCATATTCTGTAGGGGCCTTCAGTCTGGTGGAGAGCAGACATGCAAACCAACATGATTTTATAATTATTGTTCTTGCATCGAAAGACATTACTGAACATCGTACAGTGCACAGAAGAATCCCTCACAATAAAGAATTATCCAGCTGCTCCAAATGTCAATACTGTCAAGATTGAGAAACCCTGTCGTATGGTGATGGAAGAGGAAAAGATTATGAGGCATCCTATATTCCAAGTTGCTGATGAATATTTAGGAATATAATACTCTAGGGAAATTAATGCCACACAGTCTGGTGGTCTTCAGATATGCAAACCAAATAGTTAAGAACAAAAGTCTTCTTCGCTCATTCCACAAAAGTTTATTGAGCACTTACCGTGCCAGGTATTGCTGTAGGTACTGGGATCCCTGGTGCACAAAACAGACCCTCTCTGCCTTCACACAGGTCCCACCTGATGTGGGAGCCAGATAGTAAACAAAGAGATGAAATGGAACACTGAGGAGTGGAAAGGGCTGTGGGGAAAACAAAGCAGAACGATGCGGTACGAGGTGCATGTTTGGAGTCCGGCAGGGAGCACGTCAGCCTGGTTGGTTATGAGAGACCTCTGTGAGGAGATGACACTGAAGCCGAAAATGAGCAACAGCAGGAGACAGTGGATGAAAAATACCGCAGGCAGAGGAAGCAGATTCTAAAAATGTGCCAAGGTGGAAGTAAGCCTGGCATGTTTGGGGAGAAGCAGGAAGGCCAGTGTGGGCGGGGCGGTGGTCCAGAATGGAGAATATGGGTATGACAAAGTGCGGTGGGGGGCAGGTCATGTAGGGCCTTGCTATCGTCTGAATGTGCGTGTCCCCCCAAAGTTTGTATGTTGAAACCTAATCGCCAAGGTGATGGTGTCAGGAGGTGAGGCCTTTGGGAGGTGATTAGGTCATGAGGGCTTTGCCCTCAGGAATGGGATTAGTGCCCTTATACGAGGGGCTTGAGGCAGCCTGTTTGCCCCCTCTACCTTGTGAGGTCTCGAAAGGCGCTGGCTGCGAGGAATGGGCCTTCACAAGACACTGAAATGTGCTGGTGCCTTGATCTGGGATTTGCAAACCACCCAGTCTGAGATATGTTCTAGGAGCCCCCAAGCAGACTGAGACTGGTCTTGTGAGCGGGGACAAGGTATTTGGATTACATTCTGCATGGTAAGGGCCCTTTGGAAGTTTTGAGCCAGGGAGTGTCATAGTTGGATTAACATTTTTAAATGTTTTTTTTTTTTTTTTTCGCAGCTGTATAGGGAGTCGATTTTAGGGAGACAAAAATAGAAGCTAGAAGTTATACTAATAATGGGAGTTTGGAACCCTAGACTAGGGTCTTGATGGTAAGATAATTACAAAAATGTCTAGAGTTGGTCATTTCTTTGTGTTTGCAATTTTTGTTATTCCCCTACCTGATTGGCTCCCAAGTGCTTGGCAGTAAGAATAAAATTGAAGAATACTTGCATCCTTTTCTTTGGGGATAATTGGGACATGGAGAGAGGGCTACTGCGTCCCATACCACTGTGAGTCTTAGGAGTAGCGTGGGTGCTGGACATAAGAGAACAAAGGAGAGACAGAGGAAGGGAAGAAGAGCAAATGGAGTTGGCCGGTGTGAGGAGTGATGCTCGATGTAAAAAGAGAAAGGTCAAGTTTAATTAAATGACAGCATTGAATGATGTAGATTCATGGTGACAAATTTTGGACCCTGGATCTCTGGAAAGCCTTTGAAATTATTGCCAGGTATTATATGGCTTTTCAAATGTGTGTAGACACTTTATTATTATAGTAAATTCATTGGTCAATTTTAGTGCCTATCTTCTAATATACTAAATAATTTACTTATTTATTATGTGTATTGTATATTAGCTGTCTCCCCCCACTAGAATATAAGCAGAGATTTTTGACTGTTTTGTTTTTTGGAATATTCTGTATGCTTAGAAGAGTGGTTTTCAAAGTGTGGTCTGCGGACATTTGGGGTTTTATGAAACCCTTTCAAGGGATATGCAAGATCAAAAGTATTTTCATAGTAGTAATAAGACTTTATTCGATTCTTTTCACTGTGTTGACATTTGCACTGATGGTGCAAAAGCAATGGTGTGTGAAATTGCTGATGCCTCAGTGTGAATCAAAGCAGTGGCACTGAACTGTACTCAGTCACTGTCTACTTCACCGTCACCTGCTCATAGTGGGTGGGAGAGGAAGCCAGTTTTGCTTAAGAATGTTTTGATAAAGAAGGAAAAATGATCAGTTTTGCTAAATCTTGACTCTTGAGCAAATGTCTTTTTAATATTCTGTGTGATGACTGAGTGCTTCTGTTGCATACCCAAACATTGTGTTGTCTCTGGGGAAGGAAGTTTGATCGTTCGAGTTGCTATAGAGCATCATAGTTATTTGAAATACTGACAGTGACACAAACTAAGGTTTTGTTGTTTAGGTATTTGGCAGACATTTTCTCAAAAAAAAAAAAAAAAAAAAAAACAAAACGAAGTGACCCTGTCATTTTAAGGAAAAAACTGGTAGTATTTGATGAAGATGATAAAAGTTTTCAAGTGAATTTAAAGTTTTGGAAAAATTTGTTTCCATCGCTCTGAGGTTGACAGTTTCCTAATACTGAAAGATATTTCTAATGAATTGGATACTGATATTAATACATGGGATTTATTAATATTGTATAATGAAATATATTAATATCTGGAAGATGTGTATAACTCGGTGAGCCAATATTTAAAAAAATACAAAGTCACACATGGGTAAAAGATACCTTCAAAATGAAAGATAGATCAGTGGGTTTAATGTAACAGTATGAAAAGTTCACTGATATAGTTTCAGATTTCACATTGCAACTAAACTTTAAGAACTACCACTTACTGTGTTTTGGTATTATAGTAAAGAAGAATACCCACAATTATATGAATAAATTATAGCAAGGAACATATTCCTCCCTTTTCCAAAGACATATCTGTATTAGGTTGCATTTTCTTTATATAGTTTCACCAAAACATGTCATAACAAATTGAAGCATAGATGAGAATACAGCTGTTTTCTATTAAGCCAGACATTAATGAAATTTGCAAACTTCTAAAACAGTACCACACTTCTTACTGATATTATTTGGGGAAAGATAGCTATTTTTTGTAAAAATATGTTACTTATATTAGCATATAATAGGTTTATTATTGTTAATTTTAAATGAATTCATAAGTAAATGAATTTATTAAATTGATAAGTATTAATATTTTCTCAGTTTTAATTGCTAATATAGTAAACATTAGTAGATATTATATACATAAACAAAAGCTCTTTGGGGTTCTCCATAATTTTTTAGAGTGTAAATGAGTCCTGAGACCAAAAAGTTTAATTAAGAGCCACTTGCCAAGAATAATGCCTGACACACAGCATAAATATTGTTGAATTTTTTCTAGTAGTTTGTTATTGATTTATATTTAAATTTCTAGATATTAACACCATAACATGTGAATATGTGTGCCCATTTTTTTTTCATGTTAAAAGAGGAATTTCTACTTAAAATATTCGGAATCAATCAGTGATCAGGGAGGGTGGGATCCAGTGGACTGGAGAGGTCAGAAAGGGTTTTTGGAAACTGTATTAAGAGAACATAATATGAAACTTGAAGGATGAGTTGCTGTCATATTTTCGAGCTTAAACTGTAAACCCTCTCTTGATCCAAATCTACCTCCTAAATCTGCTCCCTTTGTCAGCAAACCTTTACAGTTTTGCTATGGTTACTGGCTCCATTTCCTAACCCTGCATTTCTCCCTCAACCCATTCCATTGGGACTGCTCTGGCCGAGCCCACCAGCGTTTGGCCTCCACGCTATGAAATCATGTCTCTGTTTTACCTTACTTGATTTCTCAACACTGTTAAAGCAGTTGACCACCCTTGTTCTTGAAACCCCTTTTCCTGGTGTCTTAGTTTGTTCGTGTTGCTATAAAGGAATACCTGAGGCTGGGTAATTTATAAAGAAAAGAGGCTTTTTTGGCTCATGATTCTGCAGGCTGAACAAGAAGCATGGTGCCAACATCTGCTTCTGGTGAGGGCCTCCAGCTCCTTCCACTCCTGGCAGAAGGCAAAGGGGAGCTGGCGTGTGCAGAGATCACATGGCAAGAGCGGAAGCAAGAGAGAGCCAGAGGAGCTTTGTGGGAGCTAATAGAGTGAGAGCTCAGTCATTACCTTGAGGACAGCATCAAGCCATTCATGAGAGATCTGTCCCCATGACCCAAATACCTCCTATTAGATCCCATCTTCAACACTGGGGATCAAATTTCCACATGAGGTTCTGGGGGACAAGCATCCATACTATAGCACCTGCCTTTTGCGATACCATATGCTCCCGTTTTTCTCCTACCTTACTGGAAGCATGTCTCTGACATCCTTGGTTTCTCTTCTTCTGTGTGACCTCTCAATGTTGGAGTGTCCCAAGCTTCTGTCCTTGGGCCTTTTGTCTTCTCCATCTACACAGTCTCTCTAATGGACTGGGGTGGCTATCTCTTCTCTGTCTATACACTTTCCCTGAGTTCTGTCTTTGCGCCAGTAACACTCAGCTCTTGTCCTTCAGCCCTGATCTCCCCTCAGAACCTCAGATTGCACAGCCAACTCTCTACTTAAGATCTCTACGATGGTGATGGTGCCCAACAGGCATCTCAAACTCAACAGTGCCGGAACATACAGATTCTGCCACCCCAACCCTTCTCTTGTAGTCATTTCCATCCCAATAAAATAGTGCCACTATCCACCAGATGTTCAGACAAACTCAAATGACAAACTTTTTTCATTTGTTGGGACAAAACACTTATCTTCCGAAGCATCATGATGTGATAATATCATTTTAAGTTCAAGAGGCAAAAGAAGAATATTTATTCTTACTGTTTTTTCCATTTATTTTTATGAAATGAGTGTACTTTTTTCCTGCAACTGTGCAGCCCCTCTTAAATATTTCCCATTTTACTTATATATGTAAAATTTATATATCTCTGTCCATTTCTATCCATGCTAAATAGCCACATTTTTAAGGTGACAGGGTGCTGCTAAGATGATTCTGAATGTAGAATATTTATCTGAGTAATAAGGTTTAGTGTCTGCATGATATGAAATTCATATTGGTGTCAGATATCTGGAATTAAAAGTGTAAACCATTATAATCTGTGGGACTTTTGAGAGTGATCTACTGTGTGCCTGACTGATGATAAGAGTGGAAAGGACAAAAATGAGGTGAGAGAGGTCATTTTGTACCTTGAGATGAAAAAATAAGAAAATGTATTCTGAGAATGAAACTCACGGTGACCCTTGCTTTACTTTTGAACTAGCAGCAGCACAGATGGGCAGAAAAGAGAAACAGATTGCTGTCATCTTCCTATTATACCTTAATGAGTTTTTTCATTCTTTTGATTTCTTGGTAGCAAAGATGTGACATTATTAGCTTTATTAAACTTTAATTAACATATGCCATTTAACATACACATGTATCAAATACATAATAAGAGGGAGCAAGTTAAAGAGAAAAAGAAGAGTTCTGCTCTTTGAGTGGGGAAAAAAGCAGCCCACAACTAGAGTGATATCTAGGAATCTGTTGTGTGGAGCCATCGTCAGGAGAACGCTCGCAAACTGAGCACACATGCAAGCTGGAAGGTCCTCAGAAGGGCATTTGCATGAGCCTCACTTCCTCTGGGTGTGACTTAGCCCTTCCTATCTGACTCAACTGTCTCTGCATCTCCTTAGCCTTCAGAGATTATCGTGAGCAGTTTATGCAGCCCCGACGGTGATTTTCATGGCTGGGAGGGGAATACTCTTGGGGCACCAGAAATCCCAAGTGGTTGGGTGAGAGGGTGTTGTACAGAGACAGCCATTGTTTGACATCAAGTTGAAAGTCAAGGTAAAATAAGCGAACCCATTTTTCCCATTGACTCACTTATTTGTTTCTCCAGTCTGTTAGTTTCCATCTTTGGAATAATAGACATAATGGAATGTTCATTAGAACACAGTCTCTGGACCAACTACATCAGAATCACTTAGGAGTTCCTGCTTAAAATGTAGATTTCTGGGTCCTAAACCAATCTGCCGAATCAGACCTTCTGGGGATAAGGTCTACGTCTTACACACAGTACAAAATTTGAAAACCACTGGCATTAAAAGCTATTTTCCAGTGCTTACTTTCAAATATATTTGTATCAAGATGAAGATTATATAACTCTGATGAAATTTTGGATCAGTGACAATGCCTGAATATAGAGATAAAACAGTGGATAAAGTCCCTTGCATATTTTTGTTACTAGGGCACTAATATTTCCTTGATTGATGTAAGAAGGATTAAATGCCCCAATTACCAAAGTCTGAAAGGGCTATGTAGATACTATTAATACTTGTTAAAGGATGACTCCAAAAACACCTATTTATTTTTATCTTCAGGAAGGAAGACTTAAACCTTTTCTTAAAAATGTCAGTTTTCGTGATTTTTGCACTCTCCGCAAACCATCTAAAATCTGCTTTCACTGTTGTATAAAATGAGGCCCTTGGGAAAAATAAATGCTTGGTCAAAAATGCTAACAAATTCCAGGTTTCCTTTCGTAAATAGTTAAATGAAAGGTTGCATATTGTCACGGACGTTAAGAAGGTAAAAAGTCAGATAAAGATGTGGTTTACTTTATTAGTTTGTATGTTCCCTTCTAACTCATATTTTGATTCATTTTTGCTACCTCTTAAGTTTAATTTATCAGTTTCAGAATGTGACTGAGTTCAGTTTATGAAGAAAAGCTTTATAAATGTGGAGGTGAAGTTTAAGCTTCGCTTGCACAAGAGATTACCTGTTTACTGTGTGGTCAATATGAAATGTAAACTAGGCAATTAAAGCACCATGTTATTTTAAGACTAAATGGAAAGACCTAAATAACATTTTTGGTGTGAGTATGTGGAAAATATTCAAGAGAAACAAAACTGAAATAAAAATTGAAACAGAATAATACTAATGAAAATGGGCATTTAAAGTTAGAAAATTCTAAATCTTTTTCTTTCACCAATTCTACCTAACTTTAGGTAATAGTTCAAAAAATTGTACCACATGTCTTTCTTATTCATTTTATTTAATGTAGCTGATGTTAATGAGTTGGGGCTATTAGTTCTGATCTGGCTTTGCAGTTATGGAATCTGAAACATGGACTGGTTGAATCAGTAATAAAAATGGTGCCAACGCTCATGCTAGAAGTGAGATATTGTGGGTCATTTGATTTTTTTGAAATAGTTTTGTTTCTCTTTGTACAAAAATTATAGCATGCTTACAGCCAAATATTCTGAAAATAAGAAAGCATACAAAGGTCACCTTCCTACCACCTAGAGGTAACTACCGATTGCATTTTGGCATATGCTACTGATTTTTCCTAAATATGAACACACACTGGCATTACACATGTATGTAGGTTTTTGGTTTTGTGTATGTGCATATTGTGTGTGTGTGTATATATAAATATATATATATATTATTAAGTATGGTACTCAGTAAATTTTTTTCACCAGA
This sequence comes from Indri indri, assembly GCA_004363605.1. Classification (NCBI taxonomy): domain Eukaryota; kingdom Metazoa; phylum Chordata; class Mammalia; order Primates; family Indriidae; genus Indri; species Indri indri. The sequence goes on along the minus strand of RJWJ010000371.1, from coordinate 181,484 downwards.
CAATATTTTATAGACATCCGTTGTATATACACATAAGTGTATGCATAGTTTTTATCACATTCCATTTATGATTGTACTTTTGCCACAGTACTCTATAATTTGAACATATCATAATATGTTCAATGGCTCCCTTATTGATGGGCATTTAGGTTGTTTCCAGTTTTTCCACTTTTGTAATCAATACAGTGAAACCCCTTGTGTGAACATTTTCTTAGGATACAGTTTTAGAAGTTAAAGGAAATGCCATTTAAAAATTTGAGATGTATTGTCAAGTTGTCCTCAAATTGTGCCATTTTATACTCTTACAATCTTGGGTTTTGTTATTCTCTTATATCTTTGTAAATATAACGTGTCAAAAATATGATTCTTACCTTAATTTTCATTTGTTTGATGCTGTCTTCAGCGGTTCCCTGGAGCTTCTGTGTGCTCTGAGGAATTGGTGGGCTGTCCTGTCCCGACTTGGCAGTGGTGGGCAAAGTCCTCCAGGCAGACAAGGGAAGGAATGATCTTACCTGGCCACTAGGTAGCTCATGGATGATGTCTTGAGGACATAAACCAAATTTGCTGGATGGAAATTCCCTTCTTTTTTTGCTTCTAAACGTTTCCTTTTAAGGCTTGATAGAAATAGATCATTCTACTCTTTTTTTTAAATTGCAGAAATAACGACCTATTTGGTCACAGGTCAAAGCTTAATGACCATCAAGAAGAGTCTAAATCTTTGGAATACTAATCAGCTTATTTGCCTACTAGAGCGCTATGGAGAGCCCTGATCCAAACTCAGAAATTTAAATTCCGGCTTCCTAAAAGCTGGGTGGAAGAGAGTAGAGGGGAAAGGAAACTCTTTTATTCCTTCTTGAAGGGTCCTCCCTAGAAATAGTTATTGGCAAGGATATCTATCTATCTGTCTATCTGTCAGTTCTCAGAGAGTCACTTTAGAATTTCTGACCCTTTTGCTTTTTATTAGAAATACCATTTCTCATTTGATTTTGGTCTATTCGTGTTTTGCAAGACTTAGAAGTTTAGGAAACATCTGACTCTAAATGCATACGTTAGAACTTTGTGATCCTAGTGGATAAACTTAATTTATATATATTTGATATTTTTGGTCCTATCCCAGCACTATAAAGGAAGTATAATTCCCAGAGAGGAGAAGCAATGCACAAGGGTTTCATGTGTTACAACAAAACTATTATGATCAACTATTAGATTTTTCTACTTTGGTTTCTTGTAGAAGAATTAATTTAATTGTGTTCAACACCCAGTCATTTTATTCACTTGATGTTACCTTCATAATATTTTTTCTTTTTTCATGCAGGCATTCTTACACCGAATGAACCAGTGTGCAGCATCAAAAGTTGACAAAAATGTAACAGAGGAAACAGTGAAGGTGAGGAGGTACAATTGGCCCTCGACCCACACATGAGCTCCCCTTAGGTAAACTTTTCTACGTGGTGTGGTACTTCAGGACCCTCAGCTTTTCTTCAGTTATACTATAAGTGCCCATGCCAGTTGCTTGTGTCAGTAATAATTTGAAAAAGGGGCACTGGGGTTTGGGGAAAGAGACAGGAGTTAAGAGGATGGCATAGAACTCACAGAGAAACTTTTTACTAAAGTCTTGGAAAAATTTGAACAGAGCAAGAAAAATAAACCTGAGAATAGGAACCCAGGTGGCTTAGGAAGGCAGGACGTGTGCAAATGTGACATCCAATCTCTGTGATTGCTAAAGAACAAAAGATTTGGATGGTCCACTCAGTTAGGAAGTCTGCATAATATGTTCAATTCAGAAACAAATATATAAACATTTCCTTAAAACCGTAGGGTAAGAAAATTGTGAAGAGTTTTTGAAAAAAAATAAAGGATAGTAAATGAAAATTAATTATACTGTAGTGATATTCATTTAAGTTGTAGACACCATTGATATTTACACTAATCTACTGTTTTATTTAACTGAAAATAAAAAATTTCTAAGGAATTTTTAATGTTCTTCTGACTGTATTTCCCCATAAGTTAAATGCCTAACTTTCCAATTTTCCTACCATGGGAATATTTCAGTTAGTGAGCTTTGGGTTGCAAGCAAAAGAAAGCTGTTGTTCAGATTGACCTTGAAGACATTTTCACTCACATATCAGGGACTCCAGACAGAAGAGAAAGTTTAGCACCGGTGACCCAGGGAGGCCAACTGGGTTGCTAGATTCTTTCCAGCTATTCTCTGCCACAAAGATTGTCAGCTTTGCCCACCAACCCCCACCTCCTGTGGCTGCAAAAGGACTCTGTAACTCTCTCACCTGTCATTTCCACACGTGGCACCTTCTAAAGGGAGAAAAGGACTGTCTATTCCAGGACACCCTTCCCTGAAAAGCCTGCTAGCAAATCTGCTCGTTTCCTTCCAGCCCATTCTCAGGAAGAGAGTGGGACTGCCATGCTTGGACTGGGCCACCCAGGCCATGCCCAGACAGCCAGGCTTGGTCTCCTGGTTCCCAGAGTTGTGTTGGAGTGGAGGAGTCCAGACAAAATTGGGGCCCTGCCAGCAAGGTGGGAGGAAGGCACAGATGTGGGGGTTTCGGTTGGAGAGACAGTACTGTATTCTCACGGACTTGTTTTTTTTTTTTTTTTTATAACTTGCTTCACTACTGCTCTTACACATTTATTTATTTATAGATGCTGTTCTCAAATATTGAAGATATCCTTGCAGTACATAAAGAATTCTTAAAAGTTGTGGAAGAGTGCTTACATCCCGAACCTCATGCCCAGCAAGAAGTGGGAACCTGCTTTCTTCACTTTGTAGGATACATTTTTGTTTGTTTTAAAAGCTCTTTCCCCCTAGTTTTGAAGGTTTAGCTTTTGGCATAGTAGTATGTGTGAATTTAGCATGAGAAGTAAAATCTGACACCAAAAGTTTGGGGTCTTTTAAGGCCAGAGAAATCTTCCAATTAGAGCCAGAAAAGGGGAGAGGGCCTCACATCATCCGTTTCACTCAGTGAGGAATAAACAGCCTTTTCTTTTCCCCCACAAGTTAGTTCTTCGCATCCTCTGTAGCTCTGAATTCTAATGAATATTCAGGCTGTTCATAATGAATGGATTTTTATGTTTCTCTCAAACATAGAGCATTTTGCTTTTGAGGCAGAAAACCCTTGCTCTTATAATGGCATGATGAGCCTTTTATTAGTCAGAATGTTCCCTTGTTAATCGACTTGCGACAAACCTGGAGGTGAACGAACCCGGCAGGCCTGCGGCTGACTGTTCTTCAAGGCTGTGTTTCCCAGATGGTTGTCCTGAGCAGTGCACAAGGAACAAGCCAGCACTGAGCTGTTTCAAATTGCATGTCCTGTGCCTGGATGATCATTTTCATCTCTTTATACGTGAAACCTGAAATTATTTAAGCAATCAATTTGCGAAGTACAAAGCCACCTGTATTGTGAAAATTGTTTTCAGAATTAAAGGGCATTTGTACTAAAAAAGAAAAGAGTGCTGCTATTATACCATTCCATTGATGCTAATTTTGAGAATACCAGTTTGAATCCATGTATTTATCAAAATGCTACACAATTCATGTTTTATTTAAAAATGGGTAACAGGATTTTGTCATAGAATCAAATTTTGTGTGTTTTAAATTTTCCATTTAGTCTTTATAAAGGTTTCTGTATATAATTTCTAGATCTATCTTTCTATATGCAGTGAGCAGGCTCTGTATACGTTCATTTTATAATCAGAAAATATTTCATAAAAATAATTGTACTAAAGGGAGAGGCTTTCTCTTGGGCGCAGCTGGAAGCCACGGTGTTTGTGTCCACTTACTCAAGACTGCTCCCCACTTTCACAGAAGAATTGAAAGAATCAGGCTCTTCTGCCAGCTGGAGTAGTTGCTGGCCTGCACATGGGAATCTCGCACCCTGACATCCATTTCCTTAGTAACACGTTATGAATCTGTCATCCATGAATTTAGCTAAACTATTTCTGAACTTTGTTTTTTTTCCCGGCTCCTGCCATCTCTTGAGATAAGTGATTCAATACATTCTCTGCTGGCTGTATAAAATAGCACTTAAGTGTTTCTAAATGCATGCCTTTCAAATTTCAAAAGACATACTTCTCTTTTAATATTTGATCAATACATTTTTTGTGTCTTCCTCTGTAATTAGTACTGCTGTGATAGATTAGCCACTTTGAGAAAGTCTAACAAATGAAAGGGAGCTTAGAGATAATGATGGTAAAATTCCTGTTTTTTTTTTTTTTTTGAAAGAATCCCCTCCATCCATCTGTGAAGCCTGTTTATTTGTTTCTGTGATCACTTTTAGTGACACCTCTAAATATAGTGAAATATAGTGAAATCTCTATATTGATCCTGAATTTGGAATCTGGACACTGCCCTTGTAAATGTCCACCGAATGTCCTAGTCTTATGGCTCGGACCTACATAGAATTGTCAGTCCTTTACAGTATGATGCTATTTGAAAGTATCTACTATTTCCTGGCTTTTCTATACTAACAAATATCTCTCTCTGAAATGACCTCTCAGATGTAGTGTCTTCAGGGCCTGTCATTATCTTAGTTACTTGTTGCTAGATATTGTCCAGTTTGTCAGTTTCCCTCTTAAACACAACTGTCTAGATTGGTGTATATGAACTGCAAGGTACTATGTTCTCATATGATCTGGCTCTTGCTTTTCTCTCTACCTAAAATGACTTTCTTCCCTCTCTCTGCCTGGGAATCATAGATTCATCTCACTGGACCTTGCTCAGTTGTTTCTTCCTTTTTTTAATTTGTAACTGAATCCTCATGGCAAAGCTCAGTACTCTCTTCTCTGTGCTTTGCCTCCCTTTGGTTCATTTATCTATTATCGCACTCATCATAATGGCATAAAATTGATAGATGTCTATCTCCTTTTCTAGGCTATTCTTCATGGATCAGGGAAAATGAATCAATAAAATGTACATATATATGCACACAGTATAGCTCTTGAAATATAATAAATGCTTAGTGAAGCTTATTTATGCATATCACATAGGTTAAAAATTCAAAGTGGTGAATAAAATGATTCTCATTTATTCTTACTTGAATTCACAGAAAGACAAGTTTCGTATCTATGATGAATACTGTAGTAACCACGAGAAGGCACAAAAATTGCTTCTTGAACTTAACAAAATAAGAACAGTCCGGACTTTTCTTTTGGTAAGTGTGTATTTATGTGTTAGCGTGTGTTGATATTTGTTGATAGGTGCAGTAAGAACCAAGAAATAGCATGAATATGGTATAAAAGACTGTGGGATAACCCTTTTAGCATCTCTAGGAAGCTAGAATCCTTTGATAACTATGAGAAGTGAGAGCTGGATGAGCTTGTATATGGGGAAATACTGCTAATGTCCTCTCCTGGTTGATTAGAGATTGTTTGTAAGACCCCACAGGTTCCTAGCGAGAGAAGAACTTATGCCAGAATTTTTCATGCCTTTAGTCCCAACTCCTTAGGGTTTCGTTTACTTCTGCTGAGAGGCAGTGGCAGGAAGGAAGTAAATCGTAGATATGGTAGAAAATAAATGTGAAGATTGACCTTTCTCTTACATACATTCATTCCTTATTCAGGTTTCATAAAAACAGCAAGAATGTATATTTAATTTCTTTAGGTTAGCATAAATAAATGCATACTTTGGAAGTTACTTGGACAGTTTAATGGCCAGTGAGGACCAGATCGTAAGCCTACACTTCAGTGATATTTAGCAAATTGTGGCATTGTACAGCCATCCCCCAAATCCAGTTTTAATTTCCATCACCTCAGAAAGACCTTCATGTCCGTTTACAGCCCATCTCTCCTCCCATCATTAGCTCCAAGCAACCACTGATTTGCTTTCATCTCTATAGATATGCCTTTTCTGGAGATTTTATATAAGTGAAATCATGTAATGTAATCTTTTATGCCTGGCTTCTTTTTACTTAGCAAAATGTTTTTGAAGTTTGTCCTTGTTATAGCATGTATCCATTTTCCATTCATTTTTGTCACTGAATAGTATTCCATTGCGTGGCTATCCCATATTTTGTTTACCCATTTGCCAGGTAATAAACTGGGTCTGGGTCCAGTTTTGGCTAATATAAATAATGCTGTTATGAACATTCATGTATAAGTCTTTGTGCGGATGTTTGTTTTAATTCTCTTGGGTAGCTACCAAGAGTGGGATTGCTGGGTCGTATGGTAAGTTTACGGTTAAGAAACTACAATGTGATTTGCAAGTGTGGTTGCGCCATATCCAAAAACAATGTATGAGGATTCCAGTTTCTCTATATCTTTGTCAAGACTTGGTATTATCAGTCTTTCTCATTCTGGCCATCCTAGTAGGTGTATAGTGGTATCTCGCAGTGGTCATTGTATTTTGCTAATGACTAATGATATTAAGCATGCTGTGGTGTGCTCATTAACCACTAATATATCTTTTTTGGTGAAATGCTTATTCAAATCTTTTAAATTGGGATGTTTATCTCCTATTGAGCTATAAGTATTTATTATTTTGAGTAAAAGTCCTATATAAGATATATAATTTGCAAATACAAGTTTCCTCTTAGTGTGGTCTGTCTTTTCATTTTTAAAATATTATCTTTTAAAAATCAAAAGTTTTAAATTTTGATGAAGTCCAATATATTAAATTTTTTCCATTATGATCATATTTAAGAAATCTGTATTCAGGTTTTGTACTTATTTTGTTAAGTTTTTTTCTAGGTATTTTATTCTCTTTTGATGTTATTGTGATTGGATTTGTCTTAATGTTATTTTTGAACTATTTATTGTTAGTATATAGAAAGTCACTTTACTTTTGTGTGTTGATCTTATATCCATTGATCTAAATTCATGTATTAGGTAGTTCTTTTGTAGATTACTTAGGAATTTTGCATATGTCATCGGAGAAAAAGACAGTTTTACTTCTTTCAAATGTGGATGCCTTGGTTTTTGTTTTTTTTTTTTCCTTGCCTTATTGCACTGGCTAGAATCTTCAGTACAGGCTGAATAGAAGTAATCAGAGCAGGCACCTCTGCCTTGGTTCTGATCTTAGGGGGAAAACTTTCAGTCCTTCATCATTTAAGTATGATGTTAGCTATCGGTTTTTAAGTGGATGTCATTTCTTAGGTTGAAGTTCCATTATATTCCTAGTTCACTGAGAGATTTTATGTCCTTTTTTTCTGTTCTAAGTGTGTAACGTTATGAATTATTAGTCATATGAATTAATAAAGCTATTAATCATTATTCATATTATTAAATTATCCAGTTATTGAGGGTGGATATTGAAATCTCCAAGTATAATTAAGTTGTCTATTTCACCCTTCAATTATGTCAGTTTTTGTTTTAGGTATTTCGAGGCTCCCTTGTTAGATATGCATGCATTCATGATTGTTATATTCATATTTCTATTTATCATCAGAAATGTCTCTTTTTGTTCCTAAGAGTATTTCTTCTGTTAAAGTCTATTTTTCCTAGCCATGGTAGCTCTCTTACTGTTTGTATAGTATATCTTTTTCCATTATTTTACTTATAAACTATTTATGATCCTTGAAATGTATCTGGTAGAAGGCATATTGTTGGATCTTGCTTTTATTAATCCAGTCTGACAATCTCTGTCTTTTGATTGGAATATTTAGTTTGTTTACCTTTAATGTAATTATTGATACAGTTGTATTTACGTGTACCCTTTTTTCTTTTTTCTTTATGTCTCTTTTTTTTGCTCCTCTGCTCTTCTTTTATTGCCTATTTTTCAGTTAAAAAGCATTTTTAATGTACCATTTTGATTTCTGTGTTGATTTTTTTAAGTTATATTTTTAAGGTTTTTTTTTTTTGGTGATTGCTCTAGGAACTACAATATGTATCTTATCAATTCCATTTTAGGTTAATACTGATTTAAATCCAGTGAAATATAGGGGAAATTTTGCTACAATATTTCCTGGTAGAAATGAGAAATGTTCCATTTCCTCTCTCCTCTATTGTGCTATTTTTGCTATATATATTACATTATATATATTGTGAACTGCATAACAGAGTGTTACAATTATTGCTTTCTATATTTTTCTACAGATTTTTATGTTTACCTACAATATCTACCATTTCCATTGCTCTTATGTTTTCCTGTGTATTTGACTCTGATGTCAGGCTTTTCAGCCTGAAGAACTTCCCTTAGTAATTCTTGTAAGTCATTTCTACTGGTCGTGACTTCTCTACGTCTTTGTTTATCTGGCAATGCCTTCATTTTGCCTTCCTTTTTGAGGAGTTGTTTTGTTGGATGTAGAACTCTTCATCGATAGATTTTTTTTTTTCCTTTCAGTGCTTTTAATATGTCATTCCACTGCCTTATGGCTTCCGTTGTGTCTGATGAGGAGGCATCTGCTATAACTGTGTTGTTGTTATACTTTACACGACAGGTCACTGTGCTTACTTGCTGCCTTCCAGATTTTCTGTTTGTCTTTCAATAGTTCAACTATGATGTGTTTAGCTGTGGATATAATTGTACTTTCCTTACTTGTAGTTGAGCTTTTTAATTATTTAATTAATTATTTTCTTCAAATTTGGGAAGTTTTTAGCCATTCCTTAAAAAAAATATATTAACGTGACCCTTTTGTTTTCTTCTTTAGTGACTCCCATTACTCATGTGTTGGTAAGCTTAATGTTTCCCCTTGATTCCTGATGCTCTTTTCATTTTTCTATACTCTTTCTTTTCTTCTCCGTTCTTCGGATTGGATGATTTTTATTTATTTATTGTTGACTCAACTGATTATTTTTTTCTTCCATCTCATATCTACTGTTTAGCCTAGCTAGTGAATTATTTATTTTATCTCATGTTCATTTGACTTGATTTTATAGTTTCTAATTCTCTATTGAGATTTTCTGTTTGTGTACTCACTATTAGCATATTGTCCTTTAAGTTTTTAAACAGGGTTTAAACACTTTTGAATATATTTAAAATAGCTATTTTGGAGTCTTTGTTTGCTAAATCCAGCATCTGGGTACACTCAGAGTTAGTTTATATTGACTGTGTATGAGTCACATTTTCCTATTCCTTTGTATATGTCATATTTTTCATTGAAAACTAGATGTTTCAAATAATGTGGCAACTCTGGATTCTGATATTTTTTTCCCTAAGGTTGGTTATTATTGTTTTTTTGTTTGTTCTGTTTTGTTTTTAGTAACTTGCCTGGACTTAAATCTGTGAACCTGTCTTGCTGATGGGTGCAGTTGATGATATTTCTGCTCAGTTTTTAATTTTTATAATTTAGCCTAGTTTTTTAGGGATCAGGCTTATGACTGCTTAGCTTAGTGGTCAGTTAGTGATTTGTCAGAGGTAGTCAAACATTGTTATCTCTCTTGTTCACAAATCTGTATATGAATGTGGGTGGGGGCACATCCAAAGGGTAGGTAGTTTTCAAGTCAGATCTGGGTTTTTGCTCCCTTAGGGCCCTTTCATGTCTTCCCTGCACGTGTGCACAGCCTCCCGGCCAGCCAGAGATAAATGCAGAGTTTCTGTAAACCCTCTATAGCTCTCCAGGTTATCCCTATTAAAATTTTGGCTCATTTATATACCAGTTTGACACTTGCCCCAGGCAGGACAGCAATCTCAGGCTAGAATTGTGGGCATTCCCTATTTTTTCCTACGGAATGTGCTAATTTTATCGACACCACCACCATTGTGGGATTTTTGCTCTCTATGGCCCTCCATGTCCCTCTCTGGCAGCAGGTTTTCGGGGTCTGTGCTACCATGATAACGCCACCGTGAGAACGCCCCTGTGCAGAACAAGCTGGTGAGTGTAGGGCACGTGGCGCTGGGAGAAGCCTGGGCAAGAATTCCACAGATTCCCACTGTTCTTACATGAAGTTCAGCAGTTTTTTGTGAACAAACACTTCTCAATTTGTTTTTTGACATTAGTTGATTTCCAGAGCCCTGAAATTGTTGTTTTTGACAATTTTCCCCCAGTATTATAGTTTTTTGGGAAAAGCATTTGCTGATCTCTTCTTCTGCCATGGCTAGAAGAGGTCCCTATCCTGACGAAATTTTAAGGCTCTTTATAAAGTATAGGAACTCTGCTGTCTTATCTAATGCATTGTTCCCCGCAGTGTTGACTTGGGGGTCACTTTAGTCTAGTTTGCCTAGTGAGTTATGCGAAACCACACTGAAAAAGTCACAAGTCAAGAATGCTGGTTTTAGACAACCTTACACCATAGTGTGGTAGATGGAATGTGGCTTCTGTAGTTCTTGCCTTGGCACTAACTGGCCACAAATGATCTGGATGGCTTTAGGACATTCATTCTATCTCTGGTGTCATTTTCCTTGTTCATAAAATGCGAATAATAACAATCACCCTTTGAAAAACACATGGGAGTTTACAGATTTTGGGTGATGATCATATAATTATTTTGTGTTACCTTGGTAAGTTTTTATCATTGGTGAAATCTCTGGGAGCTTATTTAGGAAACCTAGTCTTTATGTATACATAAAGAGAGATTTGGCTCTCATATAAGCCAGTCTAAAGTGGTGACCAGCCTCTGCTCTTTGGAAGAGAGTTCACATTCTATACAGTTCTAATGGACAAGGAAATGAGAATGGGCTAGACTAGACTGTCATGAGTTCTCTTAGTTAGGGCACTTCAGCCCAGAGCTAGGTAGGTGAGGGGTGACCACATTTACAAGGGTGCTAACTCATAGTGGATACTGACAGATCACTGGAAATATAATGAGATGTAGATAGTTGTGTTCTGTAGGATTTTTCTGGGAAAAATACCACACATAGTTTGAAAGGATATTTTGATAACCTGATTGCAGTAGGGAACAAAACCCCCAAAGAACATGCTTGTGTAAGAACATGTGTTTGCTTCTCTGCCTTCTAAGGTGTCTGGGTGCAGTTACATTCATGGCTCTGGTTTTGCTGACTTGGGTGAACAAATTGAGGCTGACAGGGATTTGCTCAGGACGGTGGAGCATTGTTCTGCCACTGCTGGTTTTCCTTTTGCATCCTTTCCTGCTCAGCATTCGGCCTCTCCTGTCAATGCACCTGGAATGGTATTTTTAAAATAATGGTATGAAAGGCACTGACTTAGTTTGACATTTGAAGTGCCCTCTTCACCCTTCGTTAGGTATTTGTTAAGTACTTCTTCTATGCCAGTCACTCTGATAGGCACTGCAGAAGTCAGGTTTTGGCAAGTTTCAAGTCTGTTTCTTGGATTGTTTGCTTACGAGGCTTTAAGTCAGAGTCAGTTTCTCTTGACCAGCACTTTATGGTCAGTGGAAGCTGCTTTTAATTTCGCCTCACTCTGATTGCTGATTTTGAGAATTCTCCATTCACCTTGCTTCTGTGGACAAGACCTCCTTCTCTGACACTGGGTGGCCAGTATCTTTGGTGAAGTGTGATAGCAAAAAGTGACTTAGAGATCACCGGCTTAAAACCTGCCAGTTTTACAATGAGAAAAACTAGAATTCTGAAATCAGTCTAAGTTGTATCACTAGTCAGTGGCCGAGTCTGAGTTAGAACCCAGTTATACTTATGCCTACCTTTCCGTAATACAATGTACCTTTCTTTATAAGCAAAATCTGTCTATCTCTCCATTCATTTATTCATTCATCCCTCTATGGCTTTCTCTATCTTTTTCCTCAGACTTCATACGCAGGAGAATATATGTGAATTAATTTTTAAGATACAGATTCAAAACACATTTTGGGATCTGTAACTAATATAAAAGCCCAAGTGTTTCTCTTTTTCTCTCTGTAAATGTTATTTGTGACTGAATATACTCTTCTTAGGGAAAGAAGGTATGTGAAGACATATGCCTTCATAAATTTTTAGCATTTTATGGTAGAAGAAAGTTTCGCAGCTTAAGATTTAAAAAATGTGATTAACAACCATTATTTTCACCACAGAACTGCATGCTGCTTGGAGGACGGAAGAACACAGATGTTCCCTTGGAAGGATATTTAGTAACACCAATACAAAGAATATGCAAGTACCCTCTCATTTTGAAGGTATTTTATGTGCGACCTCAACTGTAGCCTCTTCCTTACACCTGCATATTTTGCTGATGATCTTTTAAAAGATTTTTCCTTTTAAAAAGTATGACATTCTAAAGAAAGGGCAGACCATAATTATTGGGAAAAATGGCTATTTTGTCACAAATTTATTTATAGTGTAGGAAATACATTTTCAGCGGAAAAGCCACTAAAAGAGGCTTTTAGTGCTCTTTGTAGGAAACATACTTGTTTGAGTTTCATTTAGAGGAAGTGCATTAGTTTCAAGATAGATCTCATTAAGTTCATTATGACCAGTTTTATATGGCACATCACAGGGCTTATTATTTTCAGTAAGTCCACTGATGGTATATTTTTTGATTTCCTCAAACTTTGGTGACTTTGAGATGCTAACGAAGTTAAGGTCAAAATTACATAATTTTAGAGCCTGGTTTTTAAATAATTATTACAAGGGAATGGTGTGGGTCATGTGGGACAATAAATGATGAAATGTAGGATGAGATTGCTAAGAAAACACGGCCTCTGGAAAATGGAAACACCATGCTGATGGTTCTAGGTGTGCTGCCTCATTACGGTAACCAACATTTTTATTATGAAAAATATATTGTAATATACTAACTACTGCCCATACTGCAAGGGTGTATAAACAGGTAAGGATAGCAATTTTTGAAACTGCGTATTTTGGAAACATCAGGCATTTTGGGGTGGTGGGTAAGCACATGAGTTCTGAGTTCAAACACCAAGTATTCTGCTTACTAGCTGTGTGACTGAGGCATGTCATCCAAACTCTTAATGTCTTGGTTTTTCATTTACAGCACAGAGATGATGATGATGATGATGATGATGAAATTATAGCATATACCTACAGAAATGTGTGTGTATGTATATGGGTGTATGTGTGAATACATGTATATGTGCATATATATGATTATATAATAATGATTAATTTAACTATTTTATATAAATCATTTAGTGTAGAATATTCTTCATAAATGTGAGCCATTACTGTTCTTATCTATTTGATTATGATTTATTTTAATATATTAATTACTACGTGGCATCCAGATTTTTAAAAATACTTAGAGATGCTATGGACTGGTATTTGTATAGATTTGCTTTTTAAGACATAAACGTTATGAGTTTGAACAAAAAATACATTTTTTATTACAACTCTTGTCCATTGCACAAATTAGGTATCTGTAAAATTTGTTTGAAAAGGATTGCTCCTCATTTAAAAAATCAAGTCTAAAGTTGGTTGGGTAAGCCATAAGAAGCCGTGGAGAGAGGCTAACCCAGGGGTCTCCAGGTCGGTGGAGCTCTGGCACAGTCTTTGGAGGTCAGGGAGAATTGGTGCATATGTGCCTCCCATCTTTCTGAGAATCTCCATACACCTCTGGCTTAGTGCCTCAATCTGCATGTGTCCTCAAAACTATACTTACTCTGATCCCGATTTTGGAATCTCAGAGGATTTGTTTGTTCTAAGAATAAACAGGGATGGAGATATTAAGAATACCTCATGACAGAGTGGTTGTTCTAAATCACTCCTTTCTGGTTAGGGTTGACCTCAGGTATTTGACTTGACCTCTCAAAGGATAGCATTGTGAGCACATCCTTGTTTAGCAAGAGGGAGGTCAAGTTCAGAGCCCCTTCAAGCAGTGGAGAGGTGACACCCTTTCCCCCTTTTGGAAGATTATTTTTACAAAGAAACATGAAAAATCTATTTACTCAGGTAGTACCTATATTGGTGTTCATGTTTGTCTTTGTGTACTATCAGATGAAAAATTGTACTGGGGTTCTCTTTGATTTTGGGTGACTTTATTTATTCAGCGAAAAATATTAAGTGGATTAGGCTAAAGTGTTTAAAAAACAGATACATTGGTGTTATTTGTGGAACTTGAAATTATTGAGTTGGCCAATCAACACAGGGTTCCTAGCAAGTAACCGCCAGGTGATGACTGACTGTCTCACTTGCTATTTACATTATGTAAATTCATGTCTCAACTCCACAGATACCCAGGGGGCACAATTCTATTATGTAAGGCCCCAAATTAAGGCCCGCAGACTGACTTGGCCACTTCACAAAATTTACAGATGTGCCCACTCTTTAGATTTTCCGGAGAAGCCTGCATTTCTCTTTTATGGATTTGTGGTCCAGCATAACTTTTTAAATGTTGTCTTGGGAGTGATGTAATGTGTATTCCTCTGGCGTTAACTCTGCAGAACAGAGTGCGAACATATCAAATGTGGGGTCAAAGTGTATGGCAGAATTTTTAACAGTAACAGAACTCAAAAGAGTATAACAACTGCATATTTTTCCCATTATATGTAGAGAATTTAGAAAATTCTTTTCAAGAGTTGCCTCAGGATTTCTGTAATTGTGTTAGTGACATGGCGATGGCAACTGTTGTAAAGAAACAAATGACTAATTAAGAAGCAATGTGGTCACAACTGTCTAGACAGTGGGTGAAGATGTTTAATTCGGTGCTTCTAAACAACAACTAAAAGACCTTTTAATATGTTTAAAAGATTAAAGATTATTCTAGTTTTGATAAATGGAAAAACAAAGTCCCCCCAAACCCCTAAATACCAAAAACAAAAAAGGAAGCTATTAAGGAGTATATGGCAGTTCATTCATGACAAAAAATGAACCTATGAACCTGAGTAATTGCGGAAAACAGCATAAATTGCTCCTTTAATGATGGAGTATTGTAGAATTTATAGATTATTTTGCCAGAGTATAAAACATTATTTAAAAATTTTGCTTTTTTATGATGTATTTTTATAGTTTCCCCAGAAATGTTAGAAAATGACACATTTAAATTATTTTTGAAATTGTGGGACATATTCATTTGAAGATTTATTATTCTGTGAAAGACTAGAAAAATGAAATTAACATATAAAGATGCTTCTGTTAAAGGAAAAGTCAAACTTAAAAAAAAAAATCATACGCTCCTGGTGAGATATTTGATGATTTGAAAGGAGAAACCCAACTTAGTTTTTTAAAACAAAATAAAGTTTGAGGGAAAAATTAAAGTGACTGCAAAATGTGCATTGAGGTAACGCTTATTCATTGATTTGACCTTTTGTTTTTGATCTTAATCTTAGAGGAGTTTGTGATGTCGCTTATTGAAGTGGCCGTCACGATCTTTGCAGTTTTCATTTCCTGGTCAGTCTGAACCTGCTGTACCAGAAAGCTGGAGATCAAAGGGTGATTTGTTTTTTTGTGTATAAACAGGAGTTGCTGAAGCGGACTCCACGGAAACACAGTGACTACGCAGCAGTGATGGAAGCCCTCCAAGCCATGAAAGCTGTCTGTTCCAACATAAATGAGGCCAAGAGACAGATGGAGAAATTAGAAGTTTTAGAGGAATGGCAGTCTCACATTGAAGGCTGGGAGGTACATTCACTTTGCTCAACAATCAAGCTTAAAATGGTTTTATGTAGCATGTTATGTGCAGAATTCTTGGTATTGGATGGAACCATAAATGCTCATTTTATAGATATTGCTAGAGGACTATAATCAATTCTGAAAATGCTAACTTTCATTAATATTTTAAAATATTTTATTGTATTTATTTATTTATTTATAGAGGCAGGGTCTCACTCTGTCACCCAGGCTGGAGTGCAGTGGTGCAATCATAGCTCGCTGTAAACTTGAACTCCTGGGCTCCAGCAATCTTTGCACCTCAGCCTCCTGAGTAGCTGGCACTACAGGCGCACAACACCACATCTGGCTAATTTTTAAATTTTTTTGTAAAGATGGGGTCTTGCTATGTTGCCCAGGCTGGTCTTGATCTCCTGGCCTTCAGTGATCCACCACAGCCTCCCAAAGTGCTGGCATTACAGACATGAGCCAGAGCACCTGGCCTTAAAATATCTTTACGGAGGCAGTTAATTGACTTAACCTTGCCCTGGAAGGTTTGCGATGGAGCCAATAGTTTGTGTGGCCCATAAGCTTTGGTATTTCTGCATTTGTGCGTCATGAGGATCCTTTTTCCTGCCTTACCTTTGGTCAGGAAGTACATAGACTGAATCCTCAAGAGAGCAAAGCTGGGGAATAAGGTTCACTGTGTGAACTTCCAGACTCTGAATTAGGTGTTCGATGCTGAATTTCGTTTTAAGTCCACTTAACCTCTCTAAATTTTGATTTCTTCATTTCTAAAATGAAGGAGCTGCCTCTGATCTAGTTTTTAAGGTCCATTCGAGATGAAAAATGTTATGATTCATGAGTCATTGAGGAAAAATTTTAAAAATGTCAGAAAAGCAAATGGAGAATATGGCTGAGAATCTATAAAATGTTTTCAGCAACGGTAACTGTGAATGCCAGTTATTTCTTGGGGTTAGAGTCCTATGTTACTTCCATACAAAGAGTAACTTAAAATTCTGTCTTTAAATTTCCTTAGTTTAAATGAGTATGAACTTTGGACTAGGTTAAATTTTTTCTTGTTTATAAAGTAAGCAGTTAAGGTAATTTTTAAAAGTGTAAAGAAGATTGAAAACGCTGCCAGCCAAATACCGTACCACATAAAACCAAGTGGATTGCTTTTTATCTTTAAGGCTTTAGAGTTGAATTTGTTTTTTATCTTCGATATGTTCGTTTTCCTTTGGATTTAAAATTATATCCATGCAGATATGCAAAGAAACCTCAAACACTGACCTAAAGGAATTCTCCTGCTTGTCCACTCTGTGCCATGAATCTTTTAAAATGCTCACTGGGATCTGCCTTAGCTTCCCCTTTGTCTATATTCTTCCATTTCAAGTGTCCAGGGTGACCTCCCATTCAGTGTGAATGCTGCCTTTTTCAGTCAGTTCAAATGGTTGTGTGTTTTACAGTTGATTCATGATGATAATTCCTTTCCTGGGGAGCCGTTGTCCTGCTGGGATGAGAAAAATGGACTAAAGTTTGCTTTTGCAGTTCTCTTGTCACTCAAACATTGGAAGAAAAACTGAACTTGCTTTAAATTGCAGGATTTGTCAGTGAAATCTGCCAGGCCTTTTACTGAAACAAAACCTTCAGAAACTTTTTGGTATTCTAGGGAAATGGAATCTGTCATCATTTTGTTTCATCCTGGTGTATAGCCTAAAAATCGAATCTGTTGCAAAAATGAGAGATTCCTTAAACGTTATTAATATTGTTTGTACAGTATGCACCAGTGACTGAAAGGGAGAATATGTATGGGCTGTACTGTGTCAAATGGAACCCACAGCAGAGAGTGCCTTTGCTTCATCAGCTTTGGTGGTTTTATAACACTGAGTGCAAGAGAAAAATGAGGCATTGAGACAGAGGAATTCTGTGGTCTATTCAGGGAAATCAGATAGAAATATAGTTCCAGTAGGCACAGGGGAGATAATATGAAAATCTGGTTCCAAGAAGGGTGGCAACATGAATTCTACTTGAGTAGGATTTGACAGTGATTGCAAAAGACACAGCCAGAGATTTGGGAGTTTGGGGACTTTCGGGGAATGCCGCAGCTTGGAGCGGGCCCAGCCAACGGGTTGCAACTTGTAATAAAAACTCGATTGCCCATCCTGGTCCACAACTCCAGAGAAGACGGAACTGTTGGTTCTCAGGCCTGGTCCCTTCTGGGGAGTTTAGGAGAAACTGCTGGTCTCATAGGACTCTGTAGGGACTTAGAGTCATAGAGGCTGCATTCAGGCTGTGGGAGGGAGTGAGAATAATTTAAAGAGCTATGTTTGAATTGCTTACAGGGACCATTGCTCAGCCTGCAGATGGCTTTGCGTATGCGTGGAGCGGCTCCTGTGGGGTTAGGGCAGGGCCAAACGCAGAGGCAGGCGGCATGACAGTTGCGGAGCACACAGAGCTCCTTGAAGAATTTTCGAGAGTGGGACCCTTGTTTTCATGCTGGGAAACAGCTCCCTCTCGAGCTCCTTCCAAGAGCTCCTACACATCGTTCAGGACCACCTTAGAGAGGACACGCTTGCTAAAGTAACGAAAATTATATTGAATGGGATCCAAGCCCTGCGCACCATGAGTTTGCACTATTTCCATTTTAGGTGGATTATACTCTCACATAAATCATTTAATTATCCAGGGTCTTTTTTCCCCATTAATCAAATGAAGCCATTTTTATGGTAAAATCTCTCGGGTAATTTGCCTATCTAAATCTTTTGTACTAAATTATTTACATTCCTGTACATTGAATTTAGGTAAACAAGCCCTAGAAATTTATTGATAGCAAAACATATGATGGTGAGAAACTCATGGCTTTTGAGCAGACTTGGTTTTTAGTCTGGACTCTAACCCTTTGTTTGGGATAATACATCGCATCTCTCTTATATATGGTGTGGATTATTGCAGAGGTCAAATGAAATCAGTGAGAGTGCTTCGAATACTGCAAAACGTTACGAAAAATATTAGATAGTATTTTAAAGCTTTGAGAAATTCTCCTCATTTGCCTAATGTATGCACCTACCTACTGAAGTATTATATTACTTAAGGTTATATGGTTCCAAGCAACAAAAACTAACAGAAAAATTAATTTAAAAGATACTGTATAGTTCACAGAATCCACAGAAAAGCTACAGTGTCAGACTTGAAAAGAGCATCTAGGCAGCTGGAACTGTTTGTCAGTCTCATCAGCAGCCTAGCTCAGATGAATAGACTCTAATAATTTTTTCCATCTTTATATTACTACACTCAAGATTTGAGATCAAAATCCAAGATTCCACTAATCTTGCTTGGGTAAATTTGCTAAGGGGAGAGCAGAGGTCCTTGACTGCCAGTCATCCAATTCCCTTTGGGGAAATACTGATCTTCCATTGTATGCATTAGAGTCTTAGCGAGTCTCCACAGTTTGCTGAGGGATTATAATCACCATTATACAGATTTTTAAAAAATGGGTTTTTTTTTTAACCTACCCAAATTCTTACAACTAACAGGTGGCAAAGTTTAGATTGAAAATAGGTAGTCTGGTCTACGGCCATACCACCCTGAACGCGCCCGATCTCATCTGAAAATAGGCAGTCTGAATTTAAGCTTATATTTCTTACCATGTGATATTATAGCCAATTAGATAAACATTCAGTGAATTCTTTGGATTAAGTTTGTTTTCCTGCTTTTCCTTTAAAAGTAAGTTGATTATAGAAATCAGGTTTTTGTCAGCATTTATGTGGTAACTGCCACCGCAGAAGATCTGTGGTTTATGTTTTAATTGTTCATTTTTGAAGTTATGCCTTTTCTTTGTATAACTTATTACATCTCAGTCATTTATCTTATGCAACATTCAGAACATTCCACAAGATAGTATAATGAAGGTAATTGCAGGAAAATGATCAATGTGCTTGGAAGAGAAGTTCGTTAGCTGTTTGATCAGAGTCAGTGATTCATTTCAGAGAACAAGACCATCCTCAGACTCAGTCTGCTTCTTGGGTTGATCAATTGTGTTGTAATGATAACTGCAGCCGTTGCAACCATACCGAAGTATTGTGACAAGGCAGTATCAGTAAACATTACATCCTTTAGTAATTCAGCTTTGAGTCCTTGACTTGCCTGTTTGGAATTGATCTTTCACATCTAGAAAAAAATATCTCAGTAAAAGATGAGAGGAGGAATTATTAATCTCTGAAGGCGCTGGGGAAAATGAGCTTCAAGATAACTATTGTGTTTTGGAAAGTAAAGAGAAACAGAATCGAAATTTGACACCTCTTGATTACCTTTTTACATCGAGAAATAACAATGCTACAAGACCATTTTAAAATCACCTCTTGTAATTTCATGGATGTGTCTTCCAGAGATTGGTGATGGGACCAGTTTCTTTTTGTCCTCTGTTCTAGGTGATTTGGTAGATACAAATTCATCTACTGCCTTGAGATGGAATTGATTAATAGATGGTTCTTGTTGTGTGAGGATAGGTGGTTCTAGAGAAAGACCACTGAAAGTAAAATCACTTTAAAAAGAGGAACAAAATTTCATATTATGTGGGAGAGGGGGAAAGTTTGATAGGACTTTATCTTGGTAAAATGAAAATTTATATTAGTTTGATTTATCTTGTATATAACAAAATTAGTTTATAATTTTAATTAATAATTTGAACCTCAGAAAGAGTGAATCAAATGATGAGTCTGGTTTTTTTAAGGGTGGACGTCATACATTTTATGACAAAATTATATGATGAAACAATAGGATATTGTTTATTCCATGGTTGATTTCAGAGAGTTTTGAAAAGACTTTTTTGTAAGAATATTCAAATGCTTCATCAGTTTTTTAAGAGGGTCCTTTGCTATAAAAACGATTCTCTTCTGAAGCACCCATCTCATTGTTCTCGTTAATTTTCTTTTCTTCCACTGTGAATGGGTCTAGCTTTGTTAGATCTTCCTCTGCCGGTGCATTGTATATAAGTGGAGAAGTTTCAAGACCTCCTGTCATCTTTAATCTTTTCCAAGATTATAATTTCTCTCTGCAGTCAGTTTGTGTTTTTCTGATATTGACATGCAACATTTAGTTGACAAGATGAATGAGAAAGACCCCAGTATTAAGCAGGGAGAACTGAAAATGGAGTCTAATTTTATACGTGGTCTGTTAATTAGCGAACAGTTCCGTATTATTGATAAGATGAGGCCAACTTGCTAGAGATTTATACTGGGAGAAAACGTTTAGCATCTTGCCTAGCATGTTATAGAGATGTTAAAAACTGGATTTTAGTATTCATCTAGATAAAGTATAGTCGTGTATGAGTTGCTTAACTACAGGATACATTCTGAGAAATGTGTCATTAGGTGATTTTTGTCATTGTGTTAATGTTATAGAATGTCCTTACACAAACCTAGATGGTATAGCCTCCTACACATCTAGGCTATATGACAGAGCATATTGCTTTAGGCTATAACCTTGTACAGCATGTTACTATACTTACACTGTATTGAATACTATAGGCAATTGTAACGCAATGTAAGTATTTGTATATCTAAATATATCTAAACATGGAGAAGTTACAGTAAAAATAAGGTAAAATATATGTATTATGTATAATTGTATAATATATGTGATATGTAATTATATATCATGTCATATAATTTACTTATATATAATGATATACTTTATATATAATATACTGTATAATATAGTACTATATATAGTATATAGTATACATAGTATATTTTATATACAGTATATTATATATAATAGAGTATATTATACCATATTTTTACCATACCTTTTCTATATTTAGATATGTTTAGATACACAAATACTTATTATTCTGTTACAGTTGCCTACAGTATTCAGTACAGTAACATGCTATACAGGTTTGTAGCCTAGAAGCAACAGGCTATACTCTACAGCCTAGGTGTGTAATAGGCTGTACCATCTAGGTTTGTGTAAGTCCACTCTGATGTTCGCACAAGGACGAAAGCATCTCAGAACAGATCCCTGTTAACCAATGCTTGACTGTACATGGTTGTTCAATGATTAAATATCTATTTGCTAAAGAATAGGCATCTAGATAAACATTAGCATCGATTTTCAGAATGAAGATAAAATACTAACCAGGTAAGTAACATTACGCAGATTTCAGTGAATATTCAGTGATGATGAGATACACAGTCGACGTAACCATGCCTGTGTAGCATGTAATAAACACCTCTTCTGCTTGGACAGTGGGATGCAGCTGGGACTACCTCAGTAGAGACCTGTGCTCACCTTTTCCCTGTGTTAGGGCTGCTATGCTGTGCACCTGAGCACCTGGGTTCAGGTACTCAAAGCCTCAGAAGCAGTGATGCTTAAAGTGTTGACAGAATGCCACATGCATCTGGATCTACTGTAATGGTTCCAGGCCCTAGCCCAGATTTACCCTGTTTCAATCTCTGAGGGTAGTGCCAGGGCACCTGGAAGTTTAACAAGCCCATCAGGTGTGTTTTTTACACTCTAAAATTTGAGAACCGTTGTCCTAGAGGCTTTGCTCTTTTCTGATGATCTGCCTGGCTTGTTTTATTGCTTGCACATTTTTGATTTTCAGGTCTACTTGTCTGACATTCTCCTTTTTGTAGACCTTAGTGTTCTTGACGCTTACCTAGCCATCTGGTGCTCGTAGCCGTACCTTATTTCAATGTTTGCTATGAATTTTGGAGCTTGCCTTCTTTATCCTTAATCCCAGACAGTCTCCTAGCATTTTTAGGGAAATAAAAAAAATGCACATAATTTTCAAAGTTTTATAATGAAGTATCGTTAGTTCAAAGATAAAGCCATGAGATTTTGTTTTGTTTTGTTGTTTTTTACTCCAGAGAAAGGTGTGTTTTATCATTTAGGTAAAGGGAAAACTATGCCACAACTTTATTTAAAACAGACATTTTTAAAGTTCTACTTGCAGGCGGACTAGATTTGAAGTGGGAAGCAAGTCATGGCTTCATGGAAGACTGTATCTACACTTGACCAAATTTTCTTCAGCATTTATAATGTCACATATATCTGTGGTTAAACAATTCTTAATAATTTTCAGCTACAATTGTCCTAGAGATAATGCACAGACTAAATCATGGGAAATCAAAGGTATAGCATTCTTTATAGTCTAGAATATAAATGCGCAGTATAAAGGAAAACTCTGTAAGCCATTCTGTTGAGAATTTTTAGAAAAATCTGCACATTTTTACACAGAGTCCTTCAGTATATAAACAATTTCTAGGTAATTACTTAATTATTCATGGAAGATATTTCATGTCATGATTGTAAATTACTGTAGTATAGGTTGGTAAAAGGTGATATTGCACTAATTCTCGGAGCCTGCTCTAAATGTTAAAGACATGTCACCTCAGTGATGGAAATGTCTCATTCAGATTCAGTAAAATATAGCTGAGTGTTCTGTGTATATCGTGAGATACACTTAGCAGCATAACCATGAAGTCTAGAAACTATTGATGATTGGGCTTGGTGGTGTTCTCTATAAATTTCATTAATAGTTGATGAATAAAAAGTTATTCCATTTTTTGACCAGGAGAGAGGAGTTAATGGGAACTTATGATAATGCCTATATTAGCAAGGGGCTTAAGAGTTTCTTATGATATCAATCTGGATTATGTGATTCAAAATGTCAAACTACTCAAGTACAGGATGGAGGAAAATGACTGAAGGTTTGGCTGACTAGAGAAGCACTTTGAATCAGTTGTAAGATAAGTTTGCTGTTATAGTTCGCTCAATTTCATATAAATACTCCTTGCATTTATTAATAAAGACAATTACCAACAAGTCAGGAAATATACTGTTAAGATTTTTGTCATACAGGAATGCATCTACTGATAACTGTATATATTAATTTGAGGTACTTACTTGGAAGATTTATTCAACAGGCATAGTACAATAATGTCTTGAGTAACCCTTTCATAGTGGAACAGCTTATCATCCTGGGTTGGCTTACATGGGTCACCAAGGAAGTAGTCTAAGAGGAAGGTATCCTGTACCATTTGTGAAGTAGGCTATTAATTAAAACCACTTTTCATAATGTTATGTAGATCCCTTGTACAAGAATCAACATGTTTCCTTTTTTACATTTTAATTCTATTGCAACTTCTTCCTAAGATAGAGATAGTTTTCTTTATAAATAAGTAGTAAGAAATTATTGCCACTGGAATTGAGATTTATATTCATATTTCATGGCAGTCTTTGCATAGTGAACTTATGACAAAGTACATGAAATTCTGTAAATTTTTGCCAAATATCTGGTTATATATCCACCTTCAAGATGAAAAGAAATAAAAAAGGAAAATGCCTAAAATTTAAACTGTACTTATAATATAAATAATCAAGTTAACATCATAAAGCTCTCTTAATTAACTTTTCATTTTGGCAGTTTCTTATTGCAGGGATGGGTTGTCATTTTAACTTACATTTTTATAATCGACTGGAAAATAGCATCAGTGATTATTATGGAAATATGAAATTAATGTTCTGAATTTACAAAACCAAATATTAAAAATAGAAACATTAAGTTAAACAAAAGTCAGACATTTACCCCTAGATTTAAAGAAATCAGACGTATTTCAAGCTGAAATTCTCTTGCAGAGAACACATAGATCTCTACTGAAAACATCCTTTTTTTGGTCCAACTCAGTGCATTAGTTATGATAGGTTAGCACATAGAAACACATAGACTACAACATTTAGATAGGCTCAAAATAGACATTTATATGCAGCTCACACAACAGTTGGATTTTTGTGTTTTGCTCAGTGGGCAGCTTTCCTTTGTTGTTGAATCAGTGCCCGGGCTCCTTCTGTCTTGTGGCTCCTCCCCACTTCTAATGATTAGTGCTTTTGTTAAGAATCACTTTTTTTACTATTCATGTAATCTTGGCAGGCACTCCATAAAAACTTATTTAATGAATGAGTATGCCTATGCCAACTTTTAATAAATAGGGCGAAAGGCTCTATGGAAAGTTGCTCCCTTTAAATGTCTTTTTTCATTTAATTTCTTTTCTCTTTTTCTCCATCCTGGGGGTGGGTATATAAATTGAGACCTGCTAAACATTTAAACAATCTCATATCCTTTGTGAGTATCCACAGAGCCCCTTTCCCATGCTGGGGAAAAGAGGAGAAAGAAAGGAAAATTATGAACATTAAAATTATGAATTAATTTGAAATTATCTCTTTTCAAAATAATACAGGTAACATGTATGCTATATGTGTGTGTTTACACATGTACGTAAAACACCGGAAAGGAGATGCAGAGTCTTTGACCATGGGTTCTGTCTGCTGAGACTGACCAGGAAGAAACTGGAAGGGGAAGGAGACCCACATTCAGTATATGACTGTCTGTACAGTTTGAACTTGCTCATGTGCATACGTTGCTTCTTAAAATAAAAATGAGAATAAGTTTAAGGAGAAAAATAATTACACCTGAAAGTTTCCACCAAGTAATCAGACATATTTGCATTTCTCCTGACTTTAGGGGTCGAACATCACCGACACCTGCACTGAAATGCTAATGTGTGGAGTCTTACTGAAAATTTCTTCTGGAAATATTCAAGAACGGGTGTTTTTTCTTTTCGATAATCTTTTGGTGTACTGCAAAAGAAAACACAGGTAAGGTCATAAACAGGGCGCACTTCCAAAATGGTTTATCCAGAGCACGTGTATCCCCTGTTCCTCTGTATTTCCCAGGACTCATCATCCATCGGTCAGCTTCTTCGTGTACTGGCAGCCCATTCTACGTTTGTTCTCCACACCTTCTTGTAAAACCTAACCAGTGTCACTGTCATCTGATGACGCTGCCTCCCCAGAGCCCTCTCAAGGAGAGGTGCTGTTTGTCCCCGCGCCGTGCCTCAGGCCCTGCAGGAGGCTGATGTGTCTTCCCTGCTTCCTCATCCTGCTCCCCAGCCATTCCCGTCTTCTGTCAAGAATCCCAGCACATGTGAAGTTCGTGCCATGAGTCTTTCCTATCCACTCCCTTCCCCTGTTGACTCCCTTTTACAGAGTGCTTAATATCTCCCTGCCACACATGCATTCAGTAACTGCTCTAGTTCTTGAATCACTTTCTTTCTACTCTACTCTTGTCACCATTTCTGGGGTGTTCAAAACTCACATGGATGATCTAGCCAGGATTTTGGACCTGCAAGCCCACGGTCTCTTCACCTGCTATGACCCTTTCCTTCATTACACCTGAGCCCCCTGCCCTGTGGTCACACCTTTACCTTATTAACACCAATATTTATAAAATTGAAATCTCAATGTTAAGCATCCTGCTCTGAATGTCATCCCCCCTCCTATCCCTCCTCCAAAAAATAGCTTAAGTATTCTCACTTAAGCTAGTTTTTGGCCATTGACCCTAACGCTTTGGCTCCAAATATTGCCTCATGTCACTTTTCTTAAAGTCCCTTCTTTTATGTCACACTCTGTCCCATCTCTCTGCTCTCCTTCACAGCAAACTTCCCTGCAAGAGTTTCATGCTGTCACTTTCTCTACCTTATCACTTCTTGTGCTGTCCTCAGCCACACTGGATGAGGCTTCAGTCCAGTCTACTCCGCTGAGCTTCATGTCAAAGTCAGCATGGACCACCCTATTTCCTAATCCAGTGGTCACTTTTCTGCTCTCTGAGGTTTTACCTGTTTTGTTAGCAGCATTTTGCTTAGTTGAGCAATTCTTCCTTCTCAAAACACTATCTTCTCTTTACTCTTGTGACACCCCACTGTCTTGGCCAAGTGTGGGACTTCTATGGGCTCTGCTTCTGATCTTTTTTTCCTCTTCATATTTGACTCTTCCTGGGTGATTTTATCTGGTCGTGTAGCTTCAAGACCCATGTCTATGTCAGTTTCTTTCAAATCTCTATGCTTAGCCCAGAATTCTAGAGTCCCGTACCCTGTCTGTTGGATATCTCACTTGTGGTGGCTGTGAGGATTCTCAGCCATAACTTGGAAGAAATGGGATTCTTGATGTCCTTTCCTGAAGCTGCTACTCTCTTAGCTTTCCCCATCTGTTGGTTTCCTCAGTGCCAAAAAGTAGGAGTTAGCCTTGCTTCCTCTCTTTCCTTCAACTCCCCACATCCAATCTATTAGAAAATCTTCTTGAATCTGCTTTTAAAGCATATAAAAATCTCTCCACATCTCTCTGTCTCCATCGCTGCCCTTGGGTGACAGCAGTTGTCTCCTCACTGGCCCCACTGTATCCTCTCTTACTGCTCCACAACTTACGCTCTACACAGAAACCAGAGCATCTTTATGACACAAATCAGATCATATTGTTTGTCACCTTGCTCAGAGCCCTCATTGGCTCCTAGAATGAAATGCACACTGCTTAGCCTGGTTTGCAAATTTCTGCATGGTCCATCCCCACCTTCTGCCACTTCCGAGCTCATCACATCCCACTTCTCTCAACACTGCACCCCCTGCCTTTCTTAGCCTTCTTTTTCTCCTGTTCCTGGATTATGCCATGTGTGTTCCCTTCGCAGGGCCTTTGCACTGGCCGTTTTCCCTTCCCAGTGTGCCCTTTCCTTTGGGTTTTTCATGGCCAGATTATTCATGTCTTTTAGATCATACTTAAATATCACTTCCTCAGCAATGCCTTCCTGACCACCCCGTCTAATGCAGCCTCCCAGTCACTTGTTATCAGCATCTGGAAAGTGCTTGTCACTTGCTCATTCTGCCTTCACTATTTATTTGCTTGTTTCCTGCCATCTCTACTAGATTAGACTGCAAGGTCCACGAGAATCTTATTTCTCATTCGCTGCTGTTTTCCTGGAGACTGGAGCAGACCTGCCATACTATAAAAGACACTTAAGAAATACTTACAGAATGAGTGAATAAATGAATGAAACCCAAACTAGTCCCCTGTAGCTTGGCCATCGTCAGTTTGAATAATTTTATGTGTTAATGTTATTGATGTAGTGTTGTTTGTTTTAAAGCATGGATATAATTTTTTCTTCAGAATGTTCTTCTTTTATAGGGTGTTTTCTCGAACTCTTGGGAAATTTTTTTTGCGTGTTGATTAAGCAAAATAGTAGAGTGGCATTTAATTGAGAAGTTTCCTGAGGCTTTAGGTGCTTCTTCCTAACTGTATCTAGGACACTTGAGTTTCAGCAAAATGGTACTAATAGACTTCATTCAATTTAAAGGTAAAGCAGGAGGTTGAAAATGCAGAACTTTGAGTGACTATTTATTCCAGGTTCAGAAATTAGAAAACTGTAGTCAAACATTTTCTGATAGAGTGAAAATGAGACACAAAACTTTAAAGGAGTATCATTCTTCATCTCTTATGGTGGGTTTTCCTAAGTCAGTTAGCAAGATGCCCAGAGCAAGTTAGCAAAATTTGGCAGCTGTGTTGATCATGTATGGTAATTCTGCCACATGGATTGTAATATTAGAATTCTCTAGTAGTAGGTATTAATTAAAAAATGCAATGACACAAACTGAGGAAACATAGGTTTGCAACTTGTACCCTCGTGAAAGGAACAGGTTAAGATTACAGCCAAAAGATAGTTAAATTGTTGATCTCTTTATCTTAATACGCTTTTTTTTAAATTTCTTTTTATCATATATGAAAATGAACCTGTTTATTTCTTTCACTGTGCTCTTCTAAATTCTTTGAGTTCGGTAGCAAGATTGGGATAAATGGAAATAGGACTTAGGGAGATGTAGGAGAGGCTGCTAATTTTACTTGCATGCTGACTCATTAAAAAGTTGTACTGTGAATCAAGGTGTTTTGGCGCAGTTATTAAAGACATCTGCTGGAGAATGAAACCTTTCATTACAGTTGATCTCATCCTTATGTTAATAAATGCCTGCCGTCAAGTGCAAAGCTTTTGCAAAATTAACCTTCGTGGATAAAGTATGGTATTACATGATCTTATGGTTGTAATTGTTTAATAAGTTAAACAACAGGAAAAGTTTTACAAAATTAAAATACTGCTGTTTAACAAATATTCTTAATCAATGTACAATGTGGATCAAATATATAGTGGTTAGAAATGTAAATAACTCAATAGATCAACATGTCCACTCCCTTCTGAGCTTGGGGAAACTGTGAATAAACCATCTGTTCCCTTCCTTTAGAATACTGTATCTCCTGTATGAACTTCACCTTAGCATATACTTTCTAAGAGCTAGAGATCCTTCAGAAAGTGTGAGTAAACTGAGCCTCTTCCAAACTTCCGTAATGTTGTAATTACAAGAACCAGAGACCTAATGAATTTATTTTAATTCTAGATTTACATTCTGTAAAAAGCAGTGTACCAGAGTAGGCATCCCAGCTCTGGATATTTCTAATACTATTAATCTTAAAAGAAACTGGTTTTTAAAATATAATTTATGATATAGTATTTGATACATATAATATGATATTGCAGAGTTTGGCTTGTTTATGAGCTTTAAAAGATAGTATCATAGTGTATTTAGTTTTTCGCAATTTTCCATTTAATATTGTTTCTAAAATATATATCCATTTTGTGTGTAGCAATAATTTATTTACTTTACCTGCTGCATAATATTCCATTGGTTTAATATATCTCAAATTTAATTAATCACAATTTAATTGTTCATTCTCTTATCAATGGACTTCAGGGTTGTTTCTAGTTTTCTAGCTATTATAAACATTCTTATACATGTATCCTGGTGACCACTGAAACACATATTTAGGAATGAAATCATAGAATCAAGATATGCAAATATACAATATTATAATGTAGAGCCTAATTATTTTCAAACCGTAGGCTTTTCAATCTTTAAACCTTAGTAGAGCCATTTTCTGAAAGGATAAAAAATCTGTTTGAGCTAAATGTTATAGAATTAATAAGACACTTATTGGAATTTCATATTGAGTATTAATTATTGCCTAAGAGAAATATATAAAGCCTGTACAGAGTTCATAGCAGGATCACAAAAAAATTAACACTTTGAAAATAGAATTCAGTGATGGATTCTTATATATATGTATACATATATATATACATAATTATTTTTCCTGTGACTAAAACTGTTGCTCAGGATATTAAGTTTTTTAAATATGATTGATTTTAAGTATGATGTACCAATCTACAAGAAATTCTTTTTTTTAAGACACCAGGATACTGTTTTCTAGCTGGAAGAGTTTGTGGTTACTTTTATCTTACTCTGCTTTGCATTCTTCTTTATATTTGTCCTGCTATGATGCCAACCTTCGTAGCTACCTGGCCTGAATTCCTAATTTATAGCATTGATTTATGCTCATGAACAAAGAATATTTAGAAGTTACTTTCAAAATGAACATGAGGAATACAGGGTGGTGAAGATTTAGGGCTGACCAAGCTTCCAGTCAGAGTAAATTCATCAATTTAATTAGTTTTCTTTAGTAGCGATGAAGGACTGCCACATTTTGATGAAGGTGCAGGACAGTTAAGCCAGGAACATGCAATCTTTTCTAAGGAAGGAGCCCAGGAAGTGTGATAGCATCTGGAGACACCTTCCTGAACCCAGCGTATCCACACCAGGGCAGGTGTCTAACTGCAAGGGAGAGGAGGAGGCAGCATTGCAGTTGGTGTAGTCACATCTCAACTTGTGCTAGCTGCGGCTATATAACACGAAAAGTTAATGATTATTTCAGTATATTAAATTGTTAGCCAGACTTTTAGTCAGTGAGTCAATTTAAATAATTCAGGTTAGTTGAAATTTCTTGAGTAATTAGGTGTTTTTTGATCTCCTCGAGTCATTTCTTAGAATCTTTCCTGTTTAATTTAGTAAAAGAAAAACATTTTAAAAACATCCTCCCTGGGCGCTTAGTGATTCAAATACAAACATCGGCAACTACCTAATTCATTGTTACAAATGTTCATCTGTAAACCTGGATTTTTTTTACTTTGTGTTACATACTTTTTAAGATGAAAGAGGGACACTAGACTTACTATACACAAAGTTTCGAAAAGTTTTGGACTATTTTAAAAATAAATAAGGCCTTTAGGAAGGATTATAAATGTCTTAATAGACTTGTTCAACAAGGGCACAGTGATCATATCATAAAAACAATAATATAGGAATACAGCTGGAGATCTCTTAGCTTAAGAATCTCCAGCACAGCCAGTTCTTTGAAGAGGGATCATAGATATTAACTGAATCTTTAATGGGGATTCAGTAATGAAGGCGAAAGGAACAAATGAACATTTTGGATAACCAACCTTTAGTGTCTGTCAGAGTCTGATTAGGCACCACTGAAGTCCTATATTGAGTAAAAGCACATACTCTCCACCTGGAGGCCATCCTTAGCTCGAAACTTCAATTTATTAAGAAATTAGTCCATAAATCACATCTCATAAAGCAACCAGTGCTGTCATGAATGGGAGGACACAAGTCCAAAACACCGACAGTTGATATTGTTGATTGAATTGCTATCTTTTTTGAAAGAATTGCTTAAAATATATTGTTTTGCATAAAGTTTAATAACAAAGTCTTTGTGATTTCATTCCATCCTAAGACGGTTGAAGAACAGCAAGGCATCTACAGACGGACATCGGTACCTTTTTCGTGGCCGGATCAATACAGAGGTGATGGAAGTGGAGAATGTGGATGATGGCACAGGTAAGTGGTCAGTGGCTTTTAAGTGGATGCCAACAGTGAACTCCCTCAGTGAATAATTCATTTGCAGTGCGTTAGCGCTTAGGAGTACTTCGTTAGGTAGAGCAGTCAGTTAGAGGGGAGGGAAAGGTGAGATAAGGGAGTGGAAGACTATTGTAAAAGTGGGAAATTATATTTGACAAACACGCCAGCATCCAACAGAGATATAGAGAAATTGTTGAGTACTGTCCTATCTGAAAATGCCCATTCCATTTTAATCATAGGACATTCACAGTTCCTGGAACAGAGAGTATGTGTACAGAAAATATTTAATGAATGAATTGGTTTTCTTTAAGTTACACTATGTTTTATAAGTATTTGTGTGATATTTTGCTACTGTAATACATTCACTGTAGAATATAGCAAACTCTAGATTCGTTTTAGCTATACAGCTCTTACTAATATAGGTAGGTTGTCAATTTGCTTATAGAGGAAAGTTGTGAATGGAGGTAGTTTATGTAATTTTAAGTGCTCATTTTAAATACCTTATTACTCGGAGGCAGTAAATTTTTACTCTGTAGATTTGAAGGTATGGACTTTTATAAGCAAATTCATGAAATTATGATTAGTCACAAACATTAAGTAAAATGAAGTTAAATTTTATTTTCTATTTCGAAAAAAAAGTTGTCTATAAAACGAATGCTTAGTAAATTGAATCACATCCCCCCCATAATTTTAATTGGAATTTCAAAGTTATGCTTCCGGGGGAAAAGATAAGATGAAGTAAAATATATTAGTTGTTGCTTAAGTGACTTTTATTTCCACCTAGAGAAATGTCTTTATAATATTCAATATAAACGTGGGGTTGAGGCACTAATTAGCTCCCCCCACCTCCCACATACCTTCCTTGTCATTCCGGGGTCCCAGAGGGGAGAGGAATATTTATAATTTGTTAGGGGCATAAATTTTCAAATGCTTACTTGTAGGCAGTTTCTCTGTATCATTTTTTAGCACCTTAACAAATTGTCAGGTACTTAAAATAGCGAACCGTGATTGCCGCAGCTAAGGGGGAAAGACAGGCAGCAAGCAAAACTCTGGGTGGTGCCCGAGACCAGGCAGTCACCTCGGGAGCCACGTCTTTGTGGTCATCGGTAGAGAGGCCCCTCCGTGGCTAACTGTGGCTGGAGGTGTGGAGATGCCCCAGTTCAAATTCCTTTCCATGCTGCAGACTGTAATGCAGTTGCAGATACTCTCATGCTATCATGTGGGACCTAGTCGGCTATCTTTCCATAGCAGGATGTACACATCATTTTTTATAAGGTGGCAATAATTTATTTTATGCTTTCTAAGAAGACTACGTAGTGACATTTGGAAGTGTTATCTGTCTAAAATGTCTAAGAGCTATCTTGCCTCTGTAACCTGAACATTCAAGAGAACACCCAAATGCCCAGTCTATACTTCAGTTGGGAGGAAGTCAGATAGTTAAGGAAGCACACTCAAAACTTCCACTCTGTTCTTTATTGGCCCTGTCTACTCCTGGTGGAACCACCTCTCCCCTGCTGCTTTGGCTACCAGATGATGGGGGTGCCACCATTGGTACCATCTGCACCGGTAGTCTAAGTCAATTTTGATGATGATTACTATGATAACTGTGCCTGTGGGCAAGTGGGGCACTAAATAAAGAAATGTGAGAGCCCAGGGCCTTTGCAGTCCTCAGTTTATCTGTGTTGGATGGTAAGGGAGTGAGATCTTTGAGGGGTGCCTTGGATAGAGCTTTTATGTGAATGGTCCTTGGATTCAATTCCATGAAAAAATTCTATTTACGATAGTAAGATTCCAGCCCTCAGTGCCTTAGTTCCTGAGGGTAAGGGCGTTTTGGAAGATAGGGCCTAAGACCCTCTTGAGTATGAATTAGGGGGAGGACAGGACATTGAAGGATATTTAGTTGCCGTAAATTAGTTGTGCCATGGAACCTCTTGACACAAATTTGCAAGGCTTAGTTTACATTGAAAGAACATGAAGAAATTTATTAGGCTTTATATTATCAATAAGGGGCTTTCTTTCCCCCTCTCTTTTTTCTTGAACATACATAAACAGCATGTAGCAGGAATTTGCCTGCAGATAGTTGCTACAAGGTCACTTAGAGAATTTTCAGGCTGCAATTGGATACCTTCCCCTAACTTCCTACAAGGAAAATTTAGTTTTCCCATGGGTGTATCAGCTGGGTCTCTGGGGGAAGTGTACATCCTCTCCCAGGCTTGGAAATTCAAAAATAGAATTTTTGAAGATGGATAGGATCTTGAAGATCAACTACTACACCTCATCAACATTTCATATGATGGAAATGAGGCCAGGTTTAAAAACTAACTTGTGTAAGTTTACCCAGCTCAGTACAGAGCCAGGGCTAGAGTTAAGTCTGCTGCGTTCCCACGCCATGCTTTGAGAAATAGACTGGAGAACAGAAGCTCTATACGGGTTTTAAATCTGCAGGGACCAAGCGGAGAGCAGTGAAGGAACATGGCCTGAGTGTGCAGAGGTTGATTTTGGTTGCTTATTTCTTCTAACAGATCATCTTGGTGCTGCACCAATTTTCCTCCTTTCTTGATGCCTTAATCATTTCCATCACAGAATCTTCATTTATTTTTGGTGAGCTCAGGTTTTAAGTCCATACTCTGTAAATGAAGCTCTGATGCTGACAGATCTCAGCAGAGCTGATTAATGCCCATATGGCCAGTTCTCTCCACACTTGGTCCCTGGATAGACTGAATGAGGGATGGGCAAATACAGTCAGCCTCATCTGCCATTGCGCACATGAAAACAAACGACTATACCATATTTAGTTATAAATAATAAAAATGAATGAATTGAAATATGTTTTTAAGGATGCTTAGAAGTTTTGATGGAAAATTGAATGGGAAGGTTTTACTTCCATTTGAATTATACAAATACTGAGTATTTTGTTTACTCTAGGTATAAGTAAAATACTTTTCTAAGGAAGAAGCTCTATCAGACAAAACTTGCAGAAGAAATAATTACTTAGAATCCTTTCAGCCAACATGTAAATATCTCAATCTTTTGAGAAATAATATGATTGTAATTTTATTTAAAATGCTTAATGACTTGGATTATGTCATAATTATATCTTAGTCTATAAAAAATTTAATTAAATGGTGGTATGATGTGTGGAAGTATAAAAATTTGTATATGTATTTATTTGAATCTATCCATGTTATTCATTATTTTATGTGTTCATGGAAGATGTTAACTATTGAGTTTGTGGACAAATTTTCATTCCACCATTATCTAGATTTCAACTCTCATTTCAGTGAATATGACTTAATTCCTCTTTGAAGATTCTTTCTGGTAATATTAGTTTGATCGTGATGCTATCAGAAAAATCCAGCTTAAGAGCAATAGTAGGAAAGCTATTCAACTTCCCAGAATTAATTTTCATGGTAATTTTCATAGTGCATATTTGGGAAGCCATTCAGAAATGAGACCAGATCTCTTGTATTCTCTGGTAAGAACCAGTTTATTTGTGTGGTTGGACAGAGGGCAAGATGGTTGACCTTTGGAAAATGTGGTCTGTAGTTCAGTATTGGGCAAACCTTAGATTTCAACACAATAATCAAATTTGAATTGGATAAGATGGAATTTTTTTATTCTTAAGGTATTCTTTAAATGTACATAAATTTTTTAAAGAAAAAATTCAGTTGTCATTTTTCATATAAATATTCTAAACCATCTTAAGGTATTGAATGCATTCTTTTTATAAATTAAATTTTGCTATTAAAGAAAATTTGAAAACTGCAGAAAAATGTAAAGATGAAAAATACTAGGCAATCGTGTCATCAAAAGACAAATAAATGAAAAGATTTTTAAAAATGTTTCCTTCAGTTTTCCTTTTTATGCATAGATTTTAAAAAATGGTTAAAACTGTGAACTCTATATTAATAATTTTATGTCCCTTTTCATTTAAAGTACCTTTATATCTTAATGATAGTCATCTTTATCTTCATGCCTTATCACCAAATGAACATAGTTTGTATTGCTGCGTAATAGTTAATCAAATAGATAAACCATAGTTACCTTAACAACTTTAGTATTATTGCATAACTGGGTTGAATACATTCTTAATTAAACAGTAACAACAACAATGTTGAGAAGAGTACTTAAGAGTATAATAGTTCTTTTCTGATACACTGAAATTTTCAAGATGTTCTTAATTTAAGGGAATATATTTGGGAATTCAAAAAGGTCAAGGGATAAGCTACTTTTTAGATTTTCAAAGGGAAAAGTCAATTAGAATTTGGTTTTTTTTTTGGCCATAAGTAATGTCATATGTCATTTTTCTTCTATCATTTGATAAAATCAAATTTATTCCAAAAAATAACTTTCTCAACATTAAATATTCATAATATGAGTAAATTATAATTTTAAAAATTTTCCTTAGAAATTTATGCATTCAGCATTGATCACTAGAACAAGGATTGAATACATTATTTAGGCATTAGTTTCTTGGTGTTTTGAATAATATATTCTGGCAATTTCTTCTCTTTCTTAGTCTGTGTATATAATGCTTGGATATGGTCCATCTTATTGAAATGCAAATTTATTGAAAGGATACCAGCATGTCCACTGAGATTTATAGTGTATAGCTTTTGGAAAAAACCTCATCTTATTATATGAACGTGTACTGAATTAAGAGTAAGGAATTTGCAAACTATATAACTTCAAGTAATTAGTCACTTGTTCGGGTCTGCCCCTTGGATTTTTCTGTTTTTGGAAGAGATCAGTAATGAGAGACTTAAATTTGCATATTTCACATTTAATGAATGGCAATTTTAATTCCATTCTTTCTATAAAATTAATGTTTTATATCCATTAAAGGTTATAATTCCTGTGTTTGCCATTAATAAATTGTTTATTCTTTTGTTAAAATTAAAAAACCAAATTCCTACTAAGGACAAAGTGATTGTTTGACTTCTCCGTGATCTTCATGAGGATGTTCTTTATGAAGAAGTCGGATTCTTATTTTGAAGAATGAAGACATTGAACATCATCCCATGCTTAAAATTATGAAGATATTTATATATCACTGTATCTTTTGAAATAAATAAGAAGCAATTGCTTAATTTGTATAACAGCTGGTAATTATGATACGACAAAGTATATATGCTGCATTTTGAGGCCTATCGTATGCATATACAGTTGTATATATGTGTACATATGTGTGTATATTTATGATTTTTTAAAATGGTGTGATTGAAATTAGCATATAAACTTTAAAAAGAAACATTATTTCTTCATTTAAAATTATTATGACACAAGCTGTTCTTTCGAAATATTATATTAATGTAGCAATTACCTGTTATTTGAGATATTAGATTTTATAGTCAGCTAATGATCTTGGTTTCTGTACATTGAAACAGTAGCCACAGGCACTCAGTCACGTGCTCATTCATCTGGCTCTGATTTTCACTGTGATTCCCAAAGGAAGTTTGAACGCACAGGCTGGTGCCAGGCAAGGCTTCATGGAGGAGGTGGGTGCACTTCAAAGAGGAGTAAAAGCCCATGAGACAAAAAGAGAGATAGCTTGATAGGTATTCACAGGACAACCAGGATAGCAGCAGGCAAGGAAAGAATGGTGGGAACACATTAGAACGCAGTGGAAAATGGCGTTGGTTAGATAGAGCGAGGTCAGTCTAAGAAGAGTCTTTAAAGCAAAGTTTACATGTTTTTATTTATTTTTATTTTTTATTTTTGGAGACAGAGTCTCGCTCTTTTGCTCTGGGTAAAGTGCAGTGGCATAATGATAGCTCACTGCAACCTCAAATTCCTGGGCTCCAGTGATCCCTCCTGCCTCAGCCTCCTGAGTGGCTGGGACTACAGGCATGTGCCACAACACCTGCTATTGGCTATTTTTTTCCACTTTTAGTAGAGACCAGCTCATGCTGGTCTTGAACTCCTGGCCTCAGGCAATCTTCTCACCTTGGCCTCCCAGAGTGCTAGGATTATAGGCGTGAGCTACTGTGCTGAGCCCATGTTTTGACTTGATTCAGTAGTGGGACACCAAAGGCTTTTGAGCTAAGAAGTGGCCTGATGAGAAGTATTGAAGGAACAGCCACCAGGATGTGAACAGGGCAGTGATCATAATCAAGTAATCCAGGAAGGGAAGGGAGGGACACCCAGGTTCCAGAGGTGGCTGGCCCAGGGCAAACACCTGTGCAGCGTCAGGAGCATTACCCTGATGATTTTGGCACGTGAACTTGTGCTCCATGTGCTCTGTGGGAGAAATACATTATGTTCATTTTAAAGTAAGCGCAATGTTTATGACTAGGCTGCATGTGGCTGCTGTGGTTCTCTTTATCTAGAGTCATGGTCAAAGGGTAATGACACTCGTGGGAACGTGGGGTCTTTTAAACTGCAGTGCAAGGCTTGCTTAGGTGATCATGGCCTTCCTGGGCAGAGAGGAGACAGTCTGAAAAGCTTGTGCTTCTTTGTGATGCTGTTCTTGTGAGGTGACAAGTCTGGGGGAGGGGGAAGAGTTGTAAACATGTACAATTTGAAATTTTTTCCCACCAGTTTATCGTAATTTCTCAGTTGGTTATTTTAATAGATATTAAGGAGGGATTATACTATAATTATGAAGTAATACTTTTTATTCTCCCACTAATGCCCATTAATGCTTATCTGACATGAATTATGAGGTTCTATTAATACTGCTTTGTACAGGATGTGAACATGTATTAAATACATAAAGATAAGAAAAATACAAAAATTCCTTTTAAAATGGATTGTAATTTCTTTATGGCGGAAAAACATGCTCTGCCAGTTCAAATCTCTATATTATCAGAAATTGTTATTGATTGTTCTTGGGATTATGGCACATATGTAAAATACAGACTGTTATCATATAATTCTGTTCTGACTCAAATGTAAGTTGGAAGTTTTAAGGACCCTACAGCTACATGGCACCATTTGATAATGCATTTTGGGGATTATTCATCTGACCATGGATGATGGTGTGGTTATTTTGGAGCTAATGAAAAAGACTTTGGGAACTGGATTATGGGAGAATGAGGGCCAAACACGTCTGTTTCTACTCAAAACTTACTAAGTAAAATAACTCATCTGAGAAAAAAAAAATGCCACAATGTCATTCTTTAAACCACTTTTAACTTTCCTGTGGCTTACCTCCTGTATGCCGGCCTTTGCTGCTTGATGACTTTCAGGGCTGACAAATGAAAAGAGTCACTTTAATTGGTGCCGATGCTGACTCAGGCTTCTGTCACATGTTTTTCCATCTTGGAATCTTTGCTTTGCAGGGACTGTCATGCCAGTAAAGGTCGCTTGCAAGTTATGTCACTATTCTCTACTTGCTGTTAGGGCAAGAGCTGGCGTGCAGGATTTGCTGTTGACATTTTCAAATGCAGCATGACACTTTAGCCAAACTTATGGTGAAGTATTGTAAAAGACAATTAAATGCCAATTTATCCTCAAAGAAAAATTTTTATGAGTTCCCTTCGTGCTAAATATATGGACTGAAGTGGTGTGAAAGAGTATATGTTTTGACCATGTGCAGTGATAATGATTTAGTGTTTGTACATATCCATTTATTATGACAGGTAAATACACACTTTGTGTGTTCCATTGATTCATTTCGATTCTTACCGTGCAGCTCATTATGTGATAGAGAATTTCTGTGTAGACTGTCTCTGAAACCTGTTAATAGAATATTATTTCAAAAGAATATTAGAAAAACAA
Source organism: Indri indri (assembly GCA_004363605.1). Lineage (NCBI taxonomy): Eukaryota > Metazoa > Chordata > Mammalia > Primates > Indriidae > Indri > Indri indri. Next base: position 142,784 of record RJWJ010000371.1, on the reverse strand, counting down.
TGACTCAGACACCTGGAATGTTTGATTATTGAGAAGAAAATTCCTTGAGTGGTATTCTTTTATTGCTTTAGAAACTTTGACAATATTTTTGGGCATAGAGCAAATAAATGTTAATTAGCTTGTGGTGTTTAATCTCACATAATGTGTTAATGTTGTGAGTTAGAAATGTTCCATTATTGAATGCTGACTGCATCCAATATATAAGCATTTTAAAAATTTTTATGTGTTTCAATATACATTTATAAAGCAAAGATATTTTGAATAATTCAGTGGTTTGGGGACATCTGTGAATTGAATGATTATGTTGATATAATATTGTTCATATATTTGCCTTTACCCATTAATTTCCAGCTGATTTCCATAGCAGTGGACACATTGTTGTTAACGGATGGAAGATACATAACACAGCAAAAAATAAATGGTTTGTTTGTATGGCAAAAACACCTGAAGAGAAGCATGAATGGTTTGAAGCTATTTTGAAAGAAAGAGAACGGCGGAAAGGTGGGTATGAATTGGGCGCTGTTACTCTTCGTGAAGGTTCTAACTTAGCATGAGAGCAGATAATGGGAAACAGTTATGAGAAAGTGGAAAGATGTATGATGTTCACTTTGATTTACTATGTGATGTGAGCCTCGTACTAAAATATTTTTTGAATACTTGTAATACTGTCGCTAAAATAAAAGAAAAACCTTTTATAGTTAGCAAAATAATTATTATGGCTGGAAATGTCTTTAAATAACTTCACTTGCTTTAAAATTTGTTCAGTTTTCTTTGCACTTTATACTTGCCATTTCTAAAGCAGCATTACAAAGCTTTTCTTTAACGGACAAGCTTCAGTAATAAAATGCAGTGTCAGTGAGCCTCTTCTTGTTCTTTGTATATTTAACAGTACACTGAAAATTCCTAGACCAACGTGTTAGTTTTCTAATTACAGATTAACACATTTGGATGTATACTAACTTCTTAAAATTGTTAGGCATTGAATGTAGGGTAATGCAACCCAATTAGTTTCTTGTTCATATGAGGAAGGCTAGCTAAAATTTGCTTTATGTTTTTAGAAAAATTTGCAAAAGTTGTTTGGTGTGGCAGTATTCAGTTGTGTGAAGTTTATCTGCAACAAGGAATATTTATGTAATTCCTCTTGGAAATAGAAATGCTTGTATTTCTAGTAATTACTTTACCAGTTGATTTCTTAATTAAGAAGTGTGACACTGTTGATTTCTTTTCCCAGAGATCTAGGAATAAAACACCTCATTGGTAATGAAATTTTGGAACACAAAGAGCCCTTTCTTCTATCTTCAGATGTTTTCCTCTGAAGAATATACACAGTTTCTACCTTGATTAAAATATTCATAGCATACATTAGTAGAAGAATTTCCAAAGCATTTTCAAATACTCCTTTGATTGATCTTGGATGCAGAAGCAGATAGAAATTTTTAAAACAAAAGTTATGAATACATAACCTACTCTTTGTTTTGTTGAATCTAGTAATCAATTCAAATAGCAAAGCAAATAACTTAAAAGATGAATCAAATTTTTCATCAAGTTGAAAATCTTTTCTTTTCTTTTCTTTTCTTTTCTTTTCTTTTCTTTTCTTTTCTCTTCTCTTCTCTTCTCTTCTCTTCTCTTCTCTTCTCTTCTCTTCTCTTCTTTTCTTTTCTTTTCTTTTCTTTTCTTTTCAGACAGAGTCTCTCTCTGTTGCCTGGGCTAGAGTGCCATGGCATCATGTTAGCTCATTGCAGCCTCAAACTCCTGGGCTCAATTAATCCCCTCCAAAAGTGCTAGGATTACAAGCATGAGCCATTGGCCTGAACTTGACTGTGACCCACCCAAGACAAAAATCTGAAAGCAAAAAACAAAAACAAAAAAACCCCAAAACAATAGAAAAAAGTTATCCATTCTATAAAGCTGTTTTATGGTATTTATCTTTATCATGCTCTATTTTTAAGGGATTATTCACTCTCGTAGACAAATGGTAATGGCCCCTGCATTGTAAAACATAAAATTTTAGAGACTAAAGGTAGTTCTAATATTTCTTCTTCCTCTGCAGCAGTTCCTTGTCAGTCCTGGTTAAGTGCTGGTCTTCCCAGGATTTCAGCTTGGCGCTGTTCATCTCTTAACTAGATTCTTAGCCTGCGTTATCTATTCCCACCAGATTAACTTCCACTTTTACATGGCAATTTCTCAGTCTTTGTGTCCAGCCTTGTCCTCCCCCTGAACTGCATACCCATGCCTTCAGCTGAACCCAGGACACCCGCCTGAGCATCCACACGCAGCATACCACTACCAGGTGGGCTCCTGGTTACTTGGGCACCTTTGCCCAACAAGCCTCCCCTCTCCATTCAGTTACTCTCATCAGAAACTGGGAGGCATCCTGTCTTCTCTCTCTCTCCTTCGTGCTGCTTTTCATCAGTTGCCAAGTCCTATCAATACCACCTCCAAGCCATTTTTCAACTTCATCTTCTTTGCCCTGTCGCCTCTACTCTTCTTTGCAGGAGCTTGAACTTGATTAACTTTTGCAGTTTTCTTCTAATGGTCTTCCTCTTTTTAAACCTTTCCCCTTTCAGTTTGTTCCCTACACTGCCCTCTGAGCTTTTTTCTAAAGCAGCACAACTTTCTTTTGTGCACTACCCTACCCTTCTCCTCCTACTGGTCAAAACACTTAGATGTTTCCCTGATACCTAAGGAACTGAAGTAAGTTGAAACCACAGGGTGAGCAAGGATGCTGCCTAAACTGCCCAGCACCTCTCCTGTCTTCTCATCTAAAGCCCAGGCTCCAGGGCTCTGAGTCGCTTCAAATTAGTTAGCCCTTGTAAACACTCTCTCTTTCTCTAGAAATACCTATTCGTACTTGTGCATTTAAGACATAGCCCTTCTGTGAAAACTTTCTTAACATTCCTCAGGGAGAGGTGAGGTACCCTGAATATGCCTCTGATTGTATCGCAACTTTCCCCCCCTCCTAGGGCTCTCTCCAGGGCTTCTCTGTCCAGTGCTGCAGACATAACCCTGCGCAAGGGTGCCTGGCCCAGGGGTCCATGGAGGCCGCACTGTCACTGCTTTCTTACTCTACTGGCCTTCATTACGCCTTTGGGGCACGATTTGCACAAAGGTGCCATAGCCTTGGGGATCTTGCCTTGATGGTCTCCCTAGTTACCCTGAGCTTCTTGAAATCCAGGGCCCTATCTTATGGAGCTCTGAATCCACAATCCCCAGCACATGGTAGGCATGCAATAAATGCTCATTTAGTGAAAGCATGAACAAATAAAAGAAGAGACTTTTTCGCTTACCTGTCTTTTCTCTCTTTTTTCTTAGGCTTAAAATTAGGAATGGAGCAAGACACCTGGGTAATGATCTCTGAACAGGGTGAAAAACTTTATAAAATGATGTGCAAACAAGGAAATCTGATCAAAGACAGAAAAAGAAAACTGACTACGTTCCCTAAATGCTTTCTTGGAAGGTAGGGTTGACAGTCTGAGTGCATGCCTGTCTTTCTTTCATATTCTAAGTTGACACAAAAGTGTCGACTTCCCTTTAATTATTTGTTTTTCTTGTAAAAATATTCCCCTAAGCATTTTTGAATACTTGTTTACAATTGACATTTCCTGGGCCACAGCAGGATGAGGGAAAGGACAGAGAGCCGGGATCATGACCAGGAAACTTGAAGCATCCGTCTGAGACAGAGTAGGGACAGAACTTTGCCCCAACCCCGCTGGCATATCTCTCGTGCTTGCTGACCACAAGACCTTGCACCACCCAGCATGGCTATCTGGAGAGGCTAAGATAAACAACATTTCCCTGTAAATCTTACCCAAGGCAGTCGAACCTACCACCCGCAGGCGCACAAGACCAGGAGAATGACCTATCATGACTCCTTGCCTCCTTAGACCACTAACCTCCCCACCCCAAGAGGGGCTTATGCACCATTTGTTAATCATGTGATGTGTGTAACAACAAGATTTCTCACTGCGCCTGCACACCCTACACCCCACCCACACATGTAACAGTGCTCACTTATTTCATGAATTATTCTACCACCCTCCTAAAAACACCACAAAGCCCTACCTTCAAGGAGCCAGCCAGAGAACTCTTCCTCTTGTGCTGTTTTCCTTGTGCTCTAGCATAAGACCCAATAAAGCCTTGTCTGGGGAAGTTCTTCACCTCATGTCAATTTCTATTCTATTCTATTTCATGTCTATTGCATGGGAATCCAAGAACCCGCAGCTGGTAACACTTCCATTCATTCATGATTTCTATGATTTCTGATATGCCGGGATCCCAGGGCAAAGTGGAGATTGGGGCCAGGCAGCGAGTGGCTGGTGGGTGGCCTGTTTAGATACAATAATGAATTTACCAAGCAATTTTAAAATTTCAGGATGACTGGTTTGGTGTGGACACGGGTACTGGGCCTGAAAGTCAGGGAAGAGATGAGTGAGCCAAGGACACACAGTCTAAACTACTTGTAAATGCACAATTTAGACAGCTGGGCACAGGATGAGATGCATGGATGAAGAGTCTGGAAAGTGGGCCATGCGAGGGCAGGCACAGAGCACCAGGCAGGAGGTCACTCTGGTTTTCAGCACAGGGCGGATCGCAGGTTTGTTGTTTGGTGTCTGCAGACAGTGTTAAGTGGGATTCCCTGGCCTGTCTAATCAGTGCAGGGCCAAAAGGAAGGCTAGCTGCCTTTGGTAGCTCTTCTGAGGCCAGGCTCTGTGCTGGCTTCTTTCTATATGTGATTTGTAATACTTGAATATATACTTAGGAGGTGAGTAACTTTATACTTTTTAAAGATGCAGAAACCGGCTCATGGAGCTCAACAATTTTGTTTGGTTAGTGAATGCCAGTGTCAATTCTGTAAAGTAGACTGGAGTAGTAGTTTAAAGTCCAGATTGTGATCAAACGCTCTCTGTTTAATTCCTAGTGCTACCACTGGTTTGTTGTGTGGTTTGGGAAAGTTAAGTTTCTATTTCCTCTGGAAACATGGAGATAATCATATTGTTTACCTGCAGTGCCCACTAGGTTGTCTTTTTAACTAGCTATGGGTACATGTAACATAACCACAGACCACACTATGCCCAAAACAACCAACTCAGAAATACACAGGCCAGGAAAACCCTCTGCCTGCAAGGCAGCGGCTGGATCTCTTCGTCAGTGGGCGTGGTCCTCACAGCTGCAGGTGAGCTCTGCTGTCATTGGCAGGTAGCCCCCCAGGTGATAGCTCTTGTGCAGGGAAAGTGCAGATGTGAGTTCACCTTGGCACAGAAGCCCCATGTAGCAAAAAGACAGTATCTCTTGGAACGACTCCATGGGTATAACCTCCAGAGTCCTCGCTGGGACTTGCCCACGTTTAAGAGTCACTTCAAGCTGTGTCTTCCCGGCAGGTATTTATATGTATACAGTTTAGCCATCAAAAGTCATTTTTACCATAGCAATGCTGCTTAGTAACAGCTGACATCTTACCCTCATCAGGTGTCTAGAGAAACGCAGAAAGTTAGCCCAGTGTCCAATTTGCCCTGTTTGAAGGAGAATAGGTTTTGCTAACTCTTTCCCCACACTCTCGCATATGGTCCTAGTCCCAGTTAGTTGTGATGGTAGGTAAAGCAGCTCCCGGAGCACCTGATAGGGAGGAGAGACTCAGTGAATGTTAGCTGTGTTTACCATGGCCTTTTCCATAACAGCGCACTGCTGCTGTCTGACAGCCCAGGTTTGAGGTTATTTCTGAGTGGATCATGATCCTTCAGCAGAGTGGTGATGGAGTCTCCCTGTTATCTGCGCATGTCCCATGATAAAGCCACTCATTCATTTCCTTTCTATCTCTCCTACCCTCTTTTTAAAAAACTACCAATTCATAGCAATATGTAAATTGGCTCCTCCCCTCATTTTAATTTGGTTAAATTAATGCAATTTTCAAGAATCTGGTGTCATCAGAATGGAGAATTATGCTTTAGCTATGTATTGGCCATCTCAACCCACTTGTCAGCTGCTGATGTGTATTTAGTAAGAGCTCACTCTGTGCTAGGTGCTGTGCTGAGTTCCTGATGTCCCTCATCTCCTGTAATCCTCTGTCAGCTACACCACTGACTTTCTTATTATTATCTCTGTGTTATCAATGAATACCCTGAGGTTTAGAGAGCTAAAGTTACTAACACAAGGGCACACAGTAGTGGAAGCAGAAACAGGATTTACATCCAGGTAGTCTCATTGCGAAGTACTTGGTCTTAACTGCCGTACTTTATTGCACCTTTTCTTATTTTCTTTCTTTTGGATCGTTCTTATTTAATAAAAGAATAAAAAATATTTTAGCAACTTTTTCTGCCTTAAAGTGTATTTTTTAGACTAGACAATCGACTTTTAGCATTTTAAACCCCTTGATTATTTACCTTTTGCCATTTTTGTTGCTTTTGGTTTTGAAATAAATGGAAAAATAATTTCCCGATGCTTTCCACACCCATGTTTCTCTGGCCCAAACCCCAAAATCAGTCTTAAATAAATTCATTTGTTTATCCAAAAGTGCAAATGTTATATTTTTAAAACATGAGCATAACATTTTTTATTTGTAAAATGTCTCTGCATTTAGCATTCTCTTAATGATACCACATGACGATTTTTAAAAAATCAGCGACACAGCTGAGTCTCTCCTAAGTGACACAGAACCTCATCCTTATTATCTGTGATGCCTGAGGCTGCCCTGTGGTGGTGAAGGATGTGAGCTGTAATCCTCCGCGGCCTTCACAGCCACAGCACAGGTGTGTGTAGACAGTTCTGATGGATGGTTCTGCACTGGAGTACTGCTTAGTGATGACAGTTTAGATACAATAATGAATTTACCAAGCAATTTTAAAATTTCAAAACAAGGTAGTGAAGCTTTTCTATGTCTTTTGGTGTGTATTAATTTTCTGTTGGTGCATACCAAATGAGCACATACTTAGCTTCTTAAAACAACACCCATTCATTAGCTCACTTGCAGTCAGAAGTCCAGGCAAACTCAACTGGGTTCCCTGCTCAGGGTCTCACAATGCCAACATCAAGGGGTTGGCCAGACTGGGCTCTTATCTTGAGGCTCTGGGGAAAGGTTCACTTACAAGAGCATTCATGCTGTTGGCTGCATTCATCTCCTTGAGGTCGCAAGAATGAGATCCCTGTTGCCTTGCTGACTGGCAGCCAAGGGCTGCTCTCAGCTTCTGCAGGCTGCATTCCTTGGTACAGGGCCCTCTTCATCTTCAGAGCTAGCAGAGGCACATTGAATCCTTCTCATGCTTTTAATTTCTGTGACGTCCTTTCATGCCACCAGCCTGAGAAAACTCTGCTTCAAAGGGCTCAACTGATTGGATCAGGCCCACTAGGATAATTTCTATACTTTTAAGTCAACTGACTTGGGATTTTAATTATATATATGAAATCCCTTCACGGCAGTGCCTACATGAGTATTTAATTGAGAAGCCAAGGATGGAAATCTTGGTGGGGGTGGGAGGGTTGTGAGAAGATTTCTTTAGAGTTCTGCCTACTACATGGTACATGCAGTATTGCTTTGTTTTTCCTGCTGCATTTTTAAACCCACTGGTTCTCTGTGCCTGGGAAGCCGCATTAAAGACAGTCTAACTCTTTATATTTAGTCATTATTACTCTATGTAGTTCTGACTTTTAGTTCTTTTTAGGATCTGTTGCATTTCCTTTAGTCCCAAATTTGTCTTTATGTAGATAGTAGCTTTATAATTAAAGCTACTCTAAAATTTTTTATTTTGTGATTATTAGAGGCCTTAAAAAGTTGAAGAGTTTAAAACTAAATACAGTTTAGGAAAGTCTGAATGTATAGATATATGTTTTTTAGAATAAAGTCCAATTTAAATGTCCATGAGCCTTACATAAGAGAAAAAATACCTACTGAAATGTATTGCAGATATTCCTTTATATTTTGAGATACCCTTCACAGTTGCTTCTTAACTGCATGGCACAGATAGACTTCAGGGGGCAGGGCGGGGAAGTAACCATTTAACTTTTTCATTGGCTTTCTGTTGCAGTGAATTTGTGTCATGGCTGTTGGAAATTGGAGAGATTCACAGGCCTGAGGAAGGTGTTCACTTGGGACAAGCATTATTAGAAAATGGGATCATTCACCATGGTGATTACATTATTCATTACTTATTTAACCTATTTATTCATGATTTTCATTATTTAATTCCACTGATCAGTTGAATTTATAATTTTCCGCATTATAGGATGCTTATGTTTTTTTCAACATTTTCAGTCCCTAGTATGCATGGCGCAGTGTTTCAGGGGCTTTCTTGTCTGCATGACTGAGATAGTTCAGGAGGAGCTGGTTAGAGAGAGCTGATGAAGGGTTTGCTGGGGATGGTGTATGAGACATCCAGGGAAAGTGTCCAGCAAGCAGTTGAAAATTGGGTGTTTCTGAGTGGAAATAAACCCACTCAATGTGTTTTCTCTGTTCTCTCACTCAACAACAATCAACATAGAATGATTCAGTCACCAAATGTGTGTGGGCTTTCCCCACACACCAAGCAAGCAGTCAGTTCCGCAGCAGACACTAGCTGGGTGGGCAACCTCCAGTTCAATTCTAACACGATTTACCCGGAGATCCCACAGGTTGAGGCTCAGTGCCCAGGGCAGCGCCCCCTTTAGATGCCAGTCATAAGTCAGGCTTCCAGGTGTTCTGACTGACCGGCTTCAGTTGGGGTTCCCATGACCCCTCTTTGGGTTCAATTACTTTGCTAGAGCAGCTCACAGAACTCAGGGAAACATGTTTATTGGTTTATTATTACATAAAGGACATTGCAAAGGTTACAGATGAAGAGATGTATAGGGCAAGGCATGTGGGAAGGGCGCACCACCCTTCAGGAACCTCCACGTGTTCAGCAACCTGGAAGCTCTCTGACCCCTGTCCTTTTGGGTTTTTATGGAGGCTTCATTACATAGGAATGATTGATTAAAGCATAGGCCATCAGTGATTAACTTAACCTTCAGCCCCTCTCTCCCCTCCCTGGAGATTGGGGGTGGGCTGAAAGTCGAAACCTTGTAATCCTGCCTTGGTCTTCCTGGTGACCAGCCAAACCCTGAAGCTACCAGTGATCAGTCTGGGCTGCCAGTGATCAGTCAACTGATTAGCGTACAAAAAGAGATCACTTTGGAGTTTCTAAGGATTTTAGGAGTTGTATGTCACAAGTCTGGGATCAAATATGAAATGTACATTTCAGAGGTTCACAGGTGTGAAGCTCTGGGTAGAAATAGGTGAGAGACATTGGGGAATCATTTCAAGAGAGTACCAGATCCCTGAGAACACTGACAACAAACAAACAAAAAAACAAGAAAGCAGTGATAATAAGACTAAAGATAAAAGCTTGAAGAATTTCCTATGTAAAATGTGGGGGAGGAGAAGATGACAGGGAATTATTAATAAATATAGATATTTGGCTATAGTATTTTAATGTGCATTTCCTATCTTAAATAAAGTGGTGCACACACAAACCAGATCTTTCCAATGTTTCCTTATTACTCTGGGTATCACCTGTGTGATGGTACCACCATCTACCCAGCTAGAAATCATCTTTGATGCCTTTCTCTCCGTCACCATCAAGCCCTTCCTAGTCACCATCATCTCTCCCTTGTTTCCACTTTTGTTCCCCACCCCCACAGTACACACTCCAGGTAACAGCTAAGGAGATCTTTCAAGCAGGTATAAGATCAAAGCATTCCCCTGTTTACAATCATCTAATGGCTTCCCATCAAACTTACAGAAAAGTTCAGACCTCTTACCATGGCCTAAACCTCTTAGCATGACCTACTGGACCTTAAATGATAGGATCTCTGACTTCCTCTGAGAGATTGGCACCCAGACTTAAACTTAACTTGTTATACTGAGGCCACCCTGGTCTTTTGTCTCTTCCTTCAACACTACAAGGTGACTTCCTATTTAGGATCTTAGCTTTTGCTGTTCCCATTAATTGTTTATTAATTCCTAATATATGCCAGGAACCTTTTTAAGTGCTGGTGGCACAACAGTGGATGAAAAGACAAAAGTCCTTGTATTCATGACTCATCATCTATGACCCTCTGACTTTTAGAGGCCCATCCAGTCCTGTCATTTCAATATATTGATTTTTTTTTAATTTTAGAAACTTTCTTTGTGCACTTATCACCATCTGAAATTATCATGTTGCTTTACTTGTTTCTTTGTTTATTATCTCTTTATCTCTCTACTCCCTACCCTGGCCCCCAATCAAAATATAAGCACCAGCAGAACAGGAGCCTTGCTTGTTATTATATAGCAAATGCCTAGAGTGCCCAGCTAGTACCAGTGCTCAATAAATATTGGCTGAATGAATAAATAAATGAATAATTATATTTTGAATGAATAGATGATACTTTTAAATTGTATTTGATTTTGTACTTGATTCATTAGCGTCTCTTAGGCTAAAAAGCATCATTTAAAAACTTTCAAGTAAAAAGTATAACTATTATATACTATCATTATAAAATGTTTGTAAATATTATATAATAATTAACCTGTCTTGAGTATAATTCCACAGATCTTATATTAACCTGGGAGCTAATCCTCAGTGGAAGAAATTGGGTACTTATTTACCAAAATTGGTTTAGCTTTTGTTTTTCGTGGGCATGAGTGTAATACATTTCTCAGTTTTCCTTGCAGTCAGGGTTGGCCATGTAATTGAGTTGCAGCCAAGGACATGTACACAAAAGTGGTGCACATGGGAAGTGTACAGGCTATTAAAAAAACAAAAGCCTCAAAACTTCAAGGTGACCTTTAGGAGCATTGAGGATGGCTGGGCCTCTGTCGGATACCTAAACCTTGCAAGGGGCAGAGCACCATGAACTCATCCTCTACCACTGATTGGACTTTACATAAGTGAAAATTAGCTTCTACAGTGTAAGCCACTGTGTTGAGGAGGTTTGTTTGTTATAGCAGCTAGTGTTCACCAGTAGGAAACCAGCTAGTTTTTCTTCTCAATATTCCCTGCAAAAAATTAGTTCCCCCATTCTAAGGGGAAAGGAAATATGACAGCAGCTGGATTTCATGATGGACAGGGTAAAAAGACTTGAAACTACCACACCCTGAGAAATAAAGGTCACTTGTTCATGTTTACGTACAAACTGGGAGAAAGAGAATATATCATGTAATTTCACATTAACAGAGTAATTCTATTAGAACGAAGAGGTATGAACCAAATGTGCTAGTTTCATTAGTATGTGATTCCAGCTGCATTTTAGCAAAAATAGGATTGCTAAAATAAAGTTGAGTGAACCATCTAGCTTTTCTTTATTTTCATATACCAGGCTTTATTTTATCATGTTTTTTGTAGCAGCTATTAATATAAAACCAAATGAAAATAAATTTTTTTATAAGTTGGTTTTTCAAAAAGATAAACGAAATTGACAGCCCTCTTGCTAGATTGACAAGAACTAGAAAGGAAAGGATTCTAATAAACTCAATTAGAAATGAAAAAGGAGACGTCACTACAGATATCACGGAAATATAAAACATTATTTTTGAATACTGTAAAAATTTATATGCCCCAAGCTACAAAACGTGGAGGAAATGGACAAATACTTAGAAACACACAATCTTCCTAGGCTCAATCAGGAAGAAATAGAATTCCTGAACAGACGAATATCAAGCACAGAAATTGAAGCAGCAATTACAAATCTTCCAACAAAAAAAAAGTCCCGGACCAGATGGGTTCACATCTGAATTCTAGCAAACTTACAAAGAAGAACTCATACCTATACTTCAGAAATTATTCCACAACATTGAGGAGGATAGTATCTCCCCCAGCTCATTCTATGAAGCCAATATCGCCTTGATACCAAAGCCAGGAAAGGACACAACAAAAAAAGTAAACTACAGACCAATAGCCCTCATGAATGCAAAAATTCTCAACAAAATCTTAGCAAACTGAATCCAGCAGCACATCAAATAAATAATTCACCATGACCAGGTGGGCTTTATCCCAGAGATACAAGGTTGGTTCAACATATGCAAATCTATAAATGCAATTCACCACATAAATAAAAGCAAGAACAAAGACCTTATGATTCTCTCAATAGATGCAGAAAAAGCATTTGACAAAATCCAGCATGCTTTTATCATAAAAACTCTTAATAAATAGGCATAGATAGGACATACCTTAAAATTATTAAAGCCATATACGATAAACCCACAGCCAATATTATACTGAATGGGGAAAAATTGAAAGCATTCTGGCTTAGAACTGGAACCAGACAAGGTTGCCCACTATTTCCACTTCTATTCAACATAGTGCTAGAAGTCTTTGTCAGAGCAGTCAGACAAGAGAGGGGAATTAAGGGTGTCCAAAGAGGGGCAGAAGAGGTCAAACTCACTCTTTGATGATGATATGATATTATGTCTAGAGAATCCCAAGGATTCAACCAAGAGACTCCTGGAATTGATAAATGAATTCAGTGAAGTGTCGGGATACAAAATTAATGCACACAAATCAGTGGCATTCATATAGGCCAGTAACAGTCAAGCCAAAAATTAAATCAAAAGATGCAACACCTTTCACAATAGCATCAAAGAAAATTAAATATTTAGGAATATATTTAATGAAGGAGGTGAGAGACATATATAGGGAGAACTATGAAACACTGAGCAAAGAAATTGTAGAACATGCAAACAGATCGAAAACCCTACCATGCTCATGAATTGGCAGAATCAATATTGTTAAAATGTCCATACTACCTAAAGTAATCTACAGAATTAATGCAATCCTTATCAAAATACCGTCATCATTCTTTACAGATCTAGAAAAAATACTTCTATGCTTTGTATGGAACCAGAGAAGACCTCATATAGCCAAGGCAATCTTAAGCAAAAAGAAATCGGGAGGCAAATCTGTCAGACTTCAAGCTTTACTGCAAGGCTATAGTAACCAAAACAGCATGGTACTGGCACAAGAACAAAGATATAGATCTTTGGAACAGGACTGAACCATCTGTTTTAAAGACAGCAAGCAAAAAAAAAAAAAAATTGTCTGTTATTGCTATTCTTCACATTACAAATATTGTTGAGCACTTCATCAGAGGCAAAGCATTGCTATAGCAGGAATTCTTGGGTTGAGGCAGCATATGCTTTCCCTGTGGTATGCTGATAATATTCATCTTGTCTGGCTCTACTCTTTACAGTAGAAATGCTTATGCGAGATTCCAGAGACCTCATTTATTATATCCTGTTGTGTAATGAAGTTGGCTCGTCCAAGCTCTTGAGAGCTGATAATTAAATTAAAAACATTTTGCAAACTGGTTGGTTGTTAAACACAATTATTATTAAAAATTAAATTATATAAACATGTAAGTACATAAATGGTATTATAAACAAAGCCAAAACATTCTTAAAACTCATTACTGCCTAATTATTTCAGGACATTGTACCGTTATCTATGCTCTTGAGGTGATTTATATCTGTTGTCTCTGCGCGGAGGAAATACAGTGTAGTGCTGTGTCACTGCACCTTAGCTCTTTGTTCAGTGACTTCAAGTTGCTTGATATTGGCCAGAGTGGGAGTATTTACATCACAGAAATGGGCAAATGCTATAAATCAGAGCTGCTTCTTCCCCACTTCCCTCCACCTCCACCACCTAGAGAGCCAAGGTGTTAAATATTTACAGTACATCCCTAGTTCTCTCACACCAGGTTATTTAAATGACTGCATTAAGCACCTTTTTTCCGTAAGATACCCTGAACTCTCATTAGTTAACTAAATCTATTTTCCATGCTAGAGAAGTTGGGAGAGTGGATTTGAAAACAAAACTGTTCACTGTTTTTCTAAGGCAGCAGCCAAGAGTTGCAGATTAGATTAACCCAGGGTTCATTAGCAAGGTCCCAAGAGTTTGCATCATGCAAAACACCCCATTTTGAATGAATAGGTTAAACTACCACTTATTTTATTGTGGCAAATACATTTGGACTCAACATTTCCTTGAATTTTGTACTATCAAGACAATAATTTTTTCAACGAACATTAAGGGATAAAAATGTGAATAGGTGGATTGCATAGTAGAAATAAATTACTGATCTTGAAACATGCCATAGGGTTTCAAAATATTTCTCTCGATTTTGTTTTACCTTCATACATGCTTTTTTCTTTATGGCTTGGCCTGGGTGTATGTGTTTATTAACAAGTCTTTTGATTATCTTCTGGATTCACCAAATGTCGTTAATGAGAATTCTGACAGCTTTTTCTCCTTTCACCCAAAAAAGTAAAGGTCAAAGTCCTTTATCAAATCATAAAAATATAGCCTGTTGCTGCAAATTATCTATTCTGCAGATGTTGCATTCTGTGTAAAGAAAATATTTAAATGTAAACTCTTTGAGTTTTAATTTGAGGTTTTTACTTTCTAGAACAGCCATTTTTTATTAGATTGTATATAAAACAACAGCCTGGAAAAGAGAAAACTTGAGGAGAGATTTAATAGGAGTCCTTTCTTTTCCAGCTTTGTGGTGGTATAATTGACAAATATTTACAGTATACAACGTGATGTTTTGATATATGTATAAATTGGTGAAGATGACCACAATCAAGCTAATTAATATCCCTCACCTTACATAGTTATCACTTTGTTTTTGTAATGAGAACATTTAAATCTACTCTCTTAGCAATTTTCAAGTGTACAATACATTACGTATTTTCTCTCTCCGTTCATCCATGGATGGACACTTAGTTTGATTCTGTATCTTGGCTGTTGTGAGTAATGCTACAGTGAACATGGGAGTCTAGATATCTCTTTGACACACTGATTTCATTTCCTTTGAATACACACCCAGGAACGCGATTGCTGGATCATATAGCAGTTCTATTTTTGTTTTTTTGAGGAATTTTTGTACTCTTTTCCATAATGGCTGTACTGATATACATCTCCACAACAGTGTATGAAGGTTCCCTTTTCACCACATCCTCACCAATACTTATTTTATGTCTTTTTTTGTAATAGCTATCTTCAAAGGTACGAGGTTATATCTCATTTTGGTTTTGATTTGCATTTCCCTGATGATTAGAGATGTTGAATACCTTTTCATATGCCCGGTAGCCATCTGAGTTTCTTCTTTTGAGAAGTATTTATTTAGGTTCTTTGCTCATTTTTTAATTATTTGTATTTTTGGTATTGAGTTAAATGAGTTCCTTATATGTTTTGAATATTAACCTCCTATTGGATACATGCTTGCAAATATTTTTTTCCATTCCTTAGGTCACCTTTTAATTTTATTGTTTTGTTTGCTATACAGATTCTTTTTAGTTTGATGAAATCCCATTTGTCTATTTTGCTTTTGTTCCCTGTACTTTTGGGATCATAACGAAAAAATTATTGTCCAGACCAGTGTTGAAAAGCTTTCCCCCATGGTTTCTCTAGTAGTTTTACATACATTTAAGTCTTTAGTCTATTTTGAGTCGATTTTGTATATGATGTGAGATAAGGGTCTGATTTTGTTCCTCTACGTGTGGCCATCAAGTTTTCCCAACACCATTTATTGAAAAGACTGTCTTTCTCCATAGTACGATCTTGCTACTTTTGTGGAAGATCATTTAACTGTAAATGCCTGGGTTTACTTCTGGAATCTCTATTCTGTTCCATTGGTCTATATGCATGTTTGCACCAATACCATGCTGTTTTGATTACTGTAGTTGTGTAGTAGATTTTGAATTCAGGTAGTGTGATGCCTTCAGCTTTGCTCCTTTTGCTCCAGATTGCTTTGGCTATTCAGGGTTTTTGTGGTTCCATACAAATTTTAGGATTGTTTCTTCTATTTCTGTGAAAAATGTTGTTGGAACTTTGACAGGGATTGCATTGAATCTGTAGATTGCTTTGGGTCATATGGACATTTTAACAATATTAATTCTTCCAATCCATGAACGTGGGCTATCTTTCCATTTATTTGTGTCTTCTTCAATTTCTTTCATCAGTGTTTTACAGTTTTCAATGTACAGATTTTTCACCTCCTTGGATAAATTTATTCCTAAATATCATACTTGATTTTATGATGCTATTGTAAATGAGATCATTTTCTTTCTTTCTTTCTTTCTTTCTTTCTTTCTTTTTTTTTTTTTTTTGAGACAGAGTCTCCCTCTCTTGCCTGGGGCGAGTGCCGTGGTGTCAGCCTAGCTCACAGCAACCTCAAACTCCTGGGCTCGAGCAATCCTACTGTCTCAGCCTCCCGAGTAGCTGGGACTACAGGCATGTGCCACCATGCCCGGCTAATTTTTGTCTCTATGTATTTTTAGCTGTCCAGTTAATTTTCTTTCTATTTTTGGTAGAGACGGGGTCTCGGTCTTGCTCAGGCTGGTCTCGAACTCCTGAGCTCAGAATGATCCGCCCGCCTCGGCCTCCCAGAGTGCTAGGATTACAGGCGTGAGCCACCGAGCCTGGCCTTTCTTTCTTTCTTTCTTTCTTTCTTTCTTTCTTTCTTTCTTTCTTTCTTTCTTTCTTTCTTTCTTTCTTTCTCTCTTTCTCTCTCTCTCTCTTTCCTTCCTTCCTTCCTTCCTTCCTTCCTTCCTTCCTTCCTTCCTTCCTTCCTTCCTTCCTTCCTTCCTTCCTTTTCTTTTCTTTCTTACAGGGTCTCTCTCTGTAGCCCTGGGTAGAGTGCAGTGGCATCATCATCATCATCATAGCTTATTGCAACCTCAAACTCCTGGGCTCAAGCAATCCTCCTGCCTCAGCCTCCTGAGTAGCTGGGACTACAGGTGCATGCCACTGTGCCTGGCTAATTTTTTCTTTTTTTGGTAGAGACAGGGTCTCGCTCTTGCTCAGGCTGATCTTGCGTTAATTTATTTTTTGAATAGTTTGTTGTTAGCATATGGAAACACTGCTGGTTTTTGTATGCTGACTTTGTATCTTGCAACTTTATTGAACTCATTTATTAGTGGTTCTAACAGTTTTTTGGTGGAGTTCTTAGGGTTTTCTATATATAAAATGATACCATCTGCAAACAGAAACAATTATACTTCCTTCTAATTTGGATGCCTTTTATTTCTTTTTCTCACCTAATTGCTCTGGCTGCGATTTCTAGTACTATGTTGAATAGAAGTGGAGAAAGTAGACCTTGTCTTATTCCTGATCACAGAGAAAAAGCTTTCTGTTTTTCACTGTTGAGTATGATGTTAGCTGTGGGCTTGTCATATATGGTCTTTATTATGTTGAGGTATATTCCTTCTGTACCACATCTGTTGAGAGCTTTTATTATGAAAGGATATTGAATTTTGTCAAATGGTGTTTCTGCATCTATTGAAGTCATTATATGATTTTTATCCCTCATTCTGTTAATGTGGTTTATCATATTTATTAATTTTCATGTGTTGAACCATCCTTGCATCACAGGGATAAATCCCACCTGATCAAGGTGTATGATCCTTTTACTGTGCTGTTGAATTTGATTTGATAGTACTTTGCAGAGGATTTTGGCATCTGTGTTCATCAGGAATATTGTTCTGTAATTTACTTTTCTATAGTATCTATGTCTGCCCTCGTAAAATAAGTTTGGAAGTATTTTCTTCTTTTCAGTTTTTTGGAAGAGTTTGAAAAGGATTAGCATTAATTCTTTAAATGTTTGGTAGAATTCACCAGTGAAGCCATCAGGCCCTGGGAATAAGAGTCTTTATGAATATGAAACTCTTATCTTGAGGATGGTAATGAAGAATGACCACTCTCATTTTCCACTGAGAAAAAAAATCGTAAGTGATGTGTAAGAAAAGCATTTCTCAGTGTAAGAACTATTAAAATTTTGGAATCGGTTAGATACTAAATTTATTTTCTCTACTCTGGCTGGAGGCCTAAACACAGGGTAAGTGGTCAAGATTGGTGTATGTGTGATCTTGGCCTGATCACAGTGAGATAAAACAGATAAATGCTACAATTCACTTCTAGGGCTGAAAATGAAATCACAGCACACTAATTTGAGTATCTTCTCTTTGAAGGACACTTTTTGTTCAGCTTTGTGGCATTGTGAAGAAAAAGAAAAACAAACTCATATTTATGTAAATACGAATATACACACTATATATATTTATGCGTGTACATATATTCAATGCATATATATTATGCTAGCTGAATGTTGCTAACCTCAATTTAGTTCTCAAAGCATTATATGGAAATTATAAATAAATAATAATATCTTATCATGATTCATGTTAAGATATTCATGTTAAAATACTAGATTGGCATTGCTGTGTTAGAAAAGCAAAAACTTTCTGGAAAACTAACAGCTTCAATATTTGGGAATATGTATTTAATACATTTATTTCTTTTTCATATGTTACTTTTTAGATTGTCGTTATTTTAATATATTGTTCCTATGTCCTTAGTTACTGACAAACATCAATTCAAACCAGAGCAAATGTTATATAGATTTCGGTATGATGATGGAACATTTTACCCAAGAAATGAGATGCAGGATGTGATTTCAAAGGTAAAGACCTTTCTCTCAACCTCTTCAATAGCAGAATTCGTGTTGTCATTCTTCAGAAAAATAGAAAGCAGATGAGAGACTTAAAAGATTTTCCTAGTATAGAAAACACTTAAATTATACATAAAAGCAAGGCTCTTTATTTCTTGTTGGAATTTTAATATTCTAATGTTAGATTGTTTTTTTCATTCTCTTACTTAGTTCTAAATGGAAGTAGTACTATTGTGTCACTCAGAAGTTTATATCCGTTGAAAACTGTTTTACATATAGCGACATGTGGTCGTGATACTTGACTACATAAAAAATACAAACATATAAAATAAGTGCAATACTGGCTTTCTTTATACACTTGACAAAATTTATATTGACCTATGATGAATAAGTATTATAGATGTATTACTATATAGGTTTATTTTCTGTATGTCTCAAAATTTTATATTAAAAATAATTTATAAAACCCTTTGTATATGTATGTGTCAGATGTATATGAGAAATTCATAGCACAATTTAATCCTCTTCTTTAATGATTTAACTGATTATTTTAACGATATAACATTTGAATAATTTTTAAATTGATTGAGGTTGTGTAATGATTCTAGACTGTTAACAGTAAATTCATTTGTTATGTCAAAATCTGATTGATATGTCTCTTGAGTGATCTTGCTTGTGACGTATCTTTATCTTACATAGGGAGTAAGATTATATTGTCGTCTTCATAGTTTGTTTACTCCAGTGATACGGTGAGTCTGATTTCTAAGTTCTGGGATATTTAAATGGAAATGTTTATATTGTGTATTAGGTAAATATTATTCAGCTAGAACTTATTGGCTTATTTTGTTTTTCTTCCAAAAGTCAAAATTTTACTCTAAAATATTATTTTAAGTAACAATTTATTATAAAAATCCCTAAATTTTCCAAAGATTGTAATTATAGTATCTTCTACTTTTTTATTTTGATTTCTAAAGTTGTTTTGCCATTAATTCATGGTAAGTTATAAACTTGATAATGAAATAATCCACATTCGGTTAATATTTAATAAATAACAATTGACTGGAAAAGGATTTGGAAATATTGTTTACTCTAAATATTTACCATTATGATTACTTGTATATTAATTTTTAAATTAAATTGCGTAACCAAATAGTGGATATGCATTTTATTTCATGGTATTTCCTCCTAATAGTCTTTTTTCCAAAGAGACAACTTTGTACTTGAAAATTAAGAATTATTTTGAAGTTAATAAGTGTAATTTTATAATTTTATTCTCTATCATGTTTTCCCTTATGAAAAGATATACCTTTTTTTTTAAAAAAAAAAGAATCAGGATTAATTTTCAACTTACCTCTTTAGAAAGACAATGGAAAACTTTGAGGTTTGTATTATAAATATTAATAGAGTAGATCTTTAGGAAATTGTACTTTTGTAATGTGCACTGATATACATTAACTAATAGAATGTTAAACTAATTTCAAATGGCCAGAAATTATTCAGAGTTTATTGACTAAATCATATTTTTAGAACAAAAAATGCATATACCATTTTTAGAATAAATAAAGATACTTTTTAATCTTGGTTATAAAATCCAAATGTTTAGTGTGAACAGTGTTTCCATTTTTCATTCTGGTTTGTAATTCCAAGAAAACACACAGCTTAAAAAAAAGATTCCAGATGTTGCTAAGTGTATTGGAATGCCCATTTACACTGCATAGAGAACACTGCTTGCAGGTCCTGGAGGAGAAAATATAATAGGATCTTACCCGTCACCCCGAAAGTCTCCTGTCTACTTTCATAAGTAGACTTCTTAAAGTAGGTAGCTGTAGAAAACAGTATTTGTTTACTCAGCCATATTCCTGTCACAGATACCCTGCAAATATTTCGGATAATTTAATGCTAAATACTTAATAGCAACTGGGTACTTCAATTTTTTCTCTGCTAAACTAATATAAAATAATAATGGTTTAATTCTGCATATCACTTGTATATATGTAGGTTTCATATGTGCAAAAATGTGTTATGAAAATATATTTTAGCCATATCAGATTTTTTTTAAATCAGGCAAGTTCTGTCTATAAGAGCTGATAAGAAGGAATTGTTCTTTGGCTAAAAGAGACGATTGTTTATGAGTTGTCAAGGGGAAATTTATGGGAAAAAACCCATAAAACAGATGGAATGTATGATAGTCATGCTTTTAATATGTGTGACCTCAGCTTACAAAAAGAAAAATTACTTAGCATGAAGAACCTCAGATCCACATGTGGTCTATAACAGACTATGCTTTTTCTTCTCTTTGATGCTTATGGAACAACCAAGTTGAAATGAGTGATGAGGTGTCAGAAACATGGAAATTGATTTAAAAGAAAAAATAATGGCTGTTGATTAGTGGCTGACCTAGTTTATTTATTATTGAAATCTCAGAAATTTCAACCATCTTTCAGGGAGCTTTTTTATGGAAGTGGGTAAAATAATGTAAATATTAATATTAATTGTAAATTACTGACAGGCTAAAGGACAGTGAATATAGCTAGTAACTATTAGGCATTTCAAGTTTTTTGCAGTTTTAATTTTTTGACATTAAAAAGAGTCTCATTTTTTTCATTCCTATTTGATCCAGGTCTGCAAAATTTAATTTAGGAATTTAAATCTTGTTTATATTAATTAGCCTATGGTAAAATTGGTTTTGTTGTACATTATGTCATTTCACTTAAAGTCGCAGTTTCCAAGAACTTATCTATGATGTTAAGTAAGGACTTACTGTATTTCTAGCTAAATCATTACCAGATAATATAGTGATAATAATCTATTTGGATATAAGAAAATGTGAAAGAAGAGATGTCTCGTTTTGGTATCATTGTAGGTCTCTTCCTTTTGCATGACCTGATGAAGGTTTTTTCCCGTGTTCTACATGCTTTGTAAACCTCTCTTATTTGTGCGTAATTTGGGCAATTGATTCAGATTACAATGGTAAACTTCTCTGTTGCACACTGATACTAAATGAAAATATTTCCTTGTGCTCACTCATCAAGGGGATGAGTGATGTTGTGATGCTTGATGTTTTTGTTTTGTTTCTTCTTTACAGAGATAAAGATTACCATTTAAGGACCTACAAATCAGTGGTCATGGCCAACAAACTGATAGACTGGCTAATCGCACAGGTAAATTACACAGACAGAAGTTGCTGAGTTTTATTCACTGCAGCTTTAAACTTTGAGCATGTGAATTAGGTACTTTTTAAAAATTATTATCTGCCTGCAAATGAGGCAAAGTGAGGTAAACTTGAAAAAATTCAAACAGTATGAAGCAGAATTAGGATTTCAGCCTAGATAATCTGACTTCAGAGTTCTCAAATTTAGCTTTTATGCTATTTTGTCTTTCAAAAGGAAGATGTTCCTATTTTAAAAATATTGGCTGAGATCTATCAAAAAGCACTAAGCTCATTTGAGTATCCCTAAAGAATAGCTATGCTCACATACTAAAATTTTTGCATGTTTTTCCACTAATTAATTTTTTAAAAGTCTATGTTTATTAGTCCTAACAGGTTATTGTGATGTCCTTGTGCTTTTTTTCTCTGTTAGAAAATAATTGTGCTTAAGCTTCGATATCTACCTGCACACATTTGAAATAGGAAAGTACGTAATTTATTGTTATTGTCCTGCTTCTCAGGATTTGGATGCCGACAGCTGGAAGTGAGAAAATATTATTTGCTTATAAGTAAAACAAATGAGGGCATCTAGCCCATCATAATAGATATGCGAACATAAATTTATTTAAATGTTTTTTCATACTAGATCAACTAATAAATGATCAAATGTTTTCCACTGATTAAAGAAAAGGTTAAGAAAACTGATCTAATTTAACTTAACTTACTATTTCGAGGAAGGGGATATCTTTCGTTGAAATGAAAGTCATTATGTTTGAGTATTTGAGTCAGTTTCATAAGCAGTTTTACTTTTTTGTTCTTAAAGAAAGTGGCTTGCTTTCTTTGTTGCAAGTAGATAACATTTGGTAATTCATCATAAAATGTTTATTTTTTGTTTCATTTATTAATATTTAATCCATATTTGGTTTATCTGTGCACATATATTTTGAGATTTTTATTGTTTAATATTAATTTCTAGACTGTTCAAGGAACACTTATTTTTGTATTTTATAGCACTTAAATTTGTTACATATAGAAGTGAAGATTTTAGATGAAACCAAATAATTACCTGTAGATGAAACATAATTCATGCTTTTAGTGGCTTTCCCAGTGTCAGAGCCTTTTGTAACACCGTGGTCAATGTGTGTCATCAGAATCAGTTCCGTATTCAGTATTGGAGCTGGAATTTCACATAGAAATTATATTGTTATAGAACTCATATGAACTTGTGTGATATGTTGATGATGTGAGAAAATTGAAAAAAATTCATTTGAAGCAAAAGCTGGTGCTGAATAAACATTTAAAGTTCTAACTCAGGAAGTCAGTTACCAGCTTTTATTTCTGGCACTTGTACTTTCCAAGGGTGAGCATTAGAAGAAGAGAATAAGTTGCTCAAAAAACTAGGCCAAGTTGCAATTGTTTTTTTCTTCAGTTTTTCTCAGTGGTCTGCTATGACAAGGTAGAATTAGAAATCGTGCTGCACTGGAACTCAGACAACCTAGTATCTGATGCCAGCACTGCCAATAACTAGCTATGTACACTGGGGCGAGTCACTCGATCTCTCTGGATTTCGGTTTCACAACTGTTTATTACTTACCGGAATTGCCGTGTGTATCATCTCTTCCCCATCACTGAAGCTTTACGGTTCTGATATTGTAAAACAGCCAAATTTAAGTATCAGACATTATCAACTCTGATTGCTTAGCTTCAGATTAGGGTCACATGGACTGCCTTGGAAAAGGGAGACGCAGTAACGGAAGGGTAAGAGAACAAATTAAAGTTCTTAATTTAATAGGAAGAAGAGATTTTTTGAAAAGTAAGGGTCTCTTTCCACCAAGACTCTCAAAGGATGATACTCAAGTTCCAGTATTGACCAGGACACTGAATTGATTTGGACAGCTTTAGGGGACACAGTAAAGAACTGGCTCCAGTATGATTGGGATATGTTCTAGATACTATCATTTTTCTCTTATCTTGCAATATATTATGTGATGTCATCTTGGAAAACAAAATGACTGTTGTTTTCTTCTGAATGCATTTTTCACTCACTGATGTACAGCTTCTAGTATAATAGTTTATAATAAAATGACTTATTTGACAAAGTTAATAACTCTTTATTTGACAAGTGCATTAATATATTTCTGAAACATTTAAATCGTGTGAATTGTGACTTGTGATATGGATCACTCATATTTTATAGTTAAATAATACCTTGCTCTTCACACCCCAGCAGTTTTATTGTGCTTTTTTGTTGTTGTTAATGCTCACTGGGTCTATATGGCATAGTGGGATGTTTAAAAGGCATAGAGATGATGATGCCAAAACGTTTTAGAACATATTTTTTACATCATTATGTTCAGTATAATATTAGTCTGACCAGTATATCATTTGACTAATTAATCAAGTAAAGCAATCAGATGTCAGTGTGTGTTAAATACTACTTTATTGTAAGCTTAACGCTTAAATAAGTCTTCTGATGATTGAAACAAAACAAAACAGGAAGCAGTCATGGTTTCTGCCTTCAAGGAATGTTGATCAATTGGGCTAACTTTTATTTACCCTCTAGTTTCTGCCCCAGGATCATCTCCCCCAGGAAGGATTACCAGGTCCTCTATCCTGGACTCAGGGTCATTTCCCTGCATATATCTGCCTGATTGGGAATATTAACTTATTGGATAATGGTATTTTCAATGTACTGCCTTTTAAGTGACCAAATTCTACACTAGATTTGAATTACTTGAGGGCAGGGAAGTGTTTTCTGTTTGAGTGTTTTAATATTTTATCTCTATCACTTGGCACAATATATAGAAAAAAATATGTCTTTTGAATGAATGCATGAATATTGCAAAACAGCTATATTTTTGAAGAGGGCCAGATGCATAGTCTGCAGTTACAGATTGTAAATGGTTTGGAAGTTAACGGGGGAATTAGTGAGGGTTGGAGTTGTCACAGTGTGAGGTGGGACTTCTCTGGGTCCTTTCTAGATGGATAGGTAGAATTTAAATGGGTGGAGGGTAAAGAGAAGGGCACCGTAGGTATGAACAATGACATGAGTGACAGCAAGTTTGAAAATGAGCACAGAGAGTACAGAGGCCAGGAAGAGCGAAAAGTGTAGTTATTGAGGAAAGTGAAGCTGGAGAGACAGAATAAAACCAAGGCAAAGGAAATCCTGGAAGTGCAACAGAGCATTGTGATATGTTATGCTTTTAAAGGAACAGTCTGTTTAAAACACGGAATTTCTGTGCAAGAAAGTTTAATTCTTTAACAGCAGATGTTAGAGAGAGTCCAGAAAAAAATTATAGTAATTTGGAAGAGAGATGAAGAAACACCAGGTTAGGGTGTTGACAATAGAGATGGAATAGAAGCCAGAGAGAAGAGAGAAGAGATTTGAGTACCTAAGTGCTAAAAGGTAGGACTAGGAAAAAATAAGCTTCTTAAACTGTAAAAATACAATACATACATGTTCATATACATGGATCCATACTTATAGGAATAAAATAGGTGTTTTCTAAATAAATACCAAAATAAAGGTAGTTTTCAGCTCAGTTACATGGTCTGATTATTTTTTCAGCAAGATGCTGGCTCAGCCAATTTACCCTTAAGGTATTATAAGTCATCATAGATTAATAGATTTCTTCAGGAGTCTTTAAAGGACAAGGCCATTTTGGTGGAAAAGAAGAGTTAGTGGCCAAGATCATACATAACAATTTTTTTTTTTTTACCTTTATTAGTGTGTTGTCAATTTATAAGATATTTCCCTGTTGTGTGACTGGGATACAAGATCTAAGAAATAACACAAAGCTATAATTTATAGCAGCCATAAATTTTTGTTACTTATGTATTTTCATGTTTAATAAAATATGTTTTTGCTCAAGAAATATTGAATCTTTGCTTATTTAATATCAAAAGAAAATTTTTTTAATTAATTGAATGTTTTTAACAATTAGATACATCCTGTCTTATAAAGCAACGCATGCTGTAAAATATGAAAGTCTTTGTCTGAATATAGTGCTAGGAATGTTACATGTAGTAAAGAAGCAACGAAGCCTTCGGTTGCCTATTAACTCATCCAGTGGTTTTTTGGCTAACAGGGGGATTGCCGCACCAGAGAGGAGGCAATGATATTTGGCGTTGGGCTCTGTGACAATGGATTTATGCACCACGGTAGGGATATTTTACCCTGCAAGCTTACAGATGTATTTCATTGTTTTGGTTCTTCGTAGGACACTGTGCCACTTAGTGCTCCAGTGAGGTCATTTAGAGATGAACCATCAAGACTATCTGGGTCCTGCCATGGGTTCATGTGGGACTCCTTGGATCATTAACTCAACCTAAAATACATTCTCATTTCTATTGTCAGCTATGGCTTCTGTTGCTTTTTAATTTGTAGTTGATAATTTCATTTGGTAACTTATGTTGCTAGCCAGTCTTCCATCCAAAGATCAATACATACGTCGGTCTAGTCAACAATTATTTGTTGGAACTCTGTAAAAATAATGAAGTAAAATAGTTGGCCTTTTTGATTGCTTATTATATACTAAGTTATTTATATTTATTACTTCATTTTATACAACATTACGAAGGAGGTTTTATTGCCCCCATTTTACAGATAAGGAAACTGAAGTTCAGAGTTTTTAAGTAACTTTCTCAATACATACCCAGAATCGGTCCCAGACCTGGAACTCAGACCTGTCTCATCACAAAGCCTAACTGTTTCCACTGTACCCTGGGACCACTGTCTTCCCTTAAGTTGCTGGCTCAATAAATCAACCGGTGCCAACAAGTACACTTTAAGGTGTTAAGGACAGATAAATAAGAAATAGAGAAGATTTCTCTTTTAAAGTATTTTGACAGCTGTCAGGATTTCACTGAATATAAATTCTTCCTATCAGTATTTGGCCTTATTTTTTAAAAAGACTAGCAAAGCATAAACCTGTGCATGCCAGGAATCTTAGGGGCTTTGGGGAAAAGTATTAACATTCAGATAAAGGGGAAAAAAACCAGACCTTTCCTGGTTTATTTGAGAGTATTGCTTTTAAACTGAAAAGAACTAGGAATTCGTGGAAACTAAAATCACATTTCACCCAGAAGGCATATTTCTGGTTTGAAGTGTTGGAACAAAAGTGACCACAATGGGAATTGCTCACACACAGAAAGGCAACACTTTACCCGTTTGAATTTTCCCATAATTGTGCAGGATATTAAAAACATGCTTAAAATATTTACTACAAGTTGAAAACACTATAGGTTTATGTGTTTTGGGTTATGTGCATTTTTGGAAACATTATAATCTTTTATTTAAATTTGAATTTTAATCTGGAAAGTGACAGGCTTGGTTAAGTACAAAAAAGTTAGCATTGAAAAAATACTATTTACTTAAAAAATTCAAAATCCTTTGGGTAATAGTAATTTAAAGAAAACATTGGCTTGAATTGTAGAAAGAAAGAAAAAAAATCTCAGGGATACTTGTGAATGTAACTTGTCCTAGGAGTATAATGTCACAGGGACGGGTATTAATTTACCAAATTTCTCTAGTATGGAAGATGAGTTTGATTTTTGGATTAATTGAAACAATTTGAATCTCTGCTTTTGTAGTCCTTGAAAAAAGTGAATTCAAAGATGAACCTCTACTTTTCCGTTTTTTTTCGGATGAGGAAATGGAAGGATCAAATATGAAACATCGACTTTTGAAACATGATTTAAAAGTTGTAGAAAATCTTATCGCCAAATCATTATTGGTAAGTTTATTAATGTGTTATGTAAGTTTTCTTCGTGATTAGACATTAGCAGAAGATCGGGTAAACATGTTTGATGGCTCTGGGTATTACTTCATGCTGTTTGATTTGTAACTTTTTCATAGTTGCATTATCAATATTGTTAATATTTTGCATTTCAGATTAAATCTAATGAAGGCAGCTATGGCTTTGGGCTAGAAGACAAAAATAAAGTTCCAATAATAAAGTTGGTAGAAAAGGGGTCTAATGCCGAGGTAATGTAAATTAGCATTTTTATTTAAATTTGTTGTCATGACATGCAAATATAAAAATTCTGAACAAATTGAAATCAGTCTTTAGAGGTAATCATCCTTGAAATTATCTTTATTGAAGATAATGTTTCTGGATAATCTACTCTGAGGCCCTGACAAATGCCCTTGGGATTTGTGGCAGCTGAGCCAGGTCTGGGCAACAAGGGGTAATTGGAGCAGGGAGATGGTGGTGTTCTAGATGTACAGCTGTAAACTCCTTGACCCCCTACCCCAGGAGGCCGAGTGGCCCATTCTTTGTCCCTGGAGCTTCTCTAATCACAGATTCCCACCTGGAACCCTATGGGGCTGCATAGGGTAGGATTGTACTGTGTATGTCAGATGGTTCTTTCAGTCAAGGCGTGTGCCTTCTATTTTCCTATCACCTTTGACTGTCTTTTATGTGGATATAACTTCCATCAGTAAAGCACATGCTCTGATTTATTTTCTCATTGGATTAATGCTGATTGGCACTCTCTCACTTCACCAGCCTTTTAAATAAAGGAATCGCCTCGTCATGCAACTCACTCATTCATCCAGAGATACTTATTTAGTATGAATCACATGCTAGGCAGTGTTCTATACTCTGGGATTACGGCAAAGAACGAAACAGACGAACAGGGAGCCTGCTTTCCAGCACTAATCCCAAGTATGTCACCTTGCTGCCTGGCTTGTAAGATACTTAGTCCTCAGGCAAACTTCTCAATATTTACATCTTTAATAAAGAATGCAAGTATTAATTAAGTATGGCATTTAACTTGGAGTCTGTTTACAGTTAGTAGTAAACTTTCACTCATCACGTATCTGCTGATGACTAAGGTCTCTGTCCCTTACTAAAACACAGATGCGTACAAGACAAATCTTTATGTACAACACACTAATTTCAAACAAAATAACTGGTCAACTCATGCTCTGTTAGTGGACCTGGCCAACAAATGACCAGTTTTTAGTAATTGTCAATGAGAAGGAAATGTCTCTTCCAGGCATTCTCAGAGGGTGTTCTTAGAGCACAGCTACACCGGCCTATGCCACCGATGCATCACCCTCTCCCAGGTTTTCAGCATTTAGCTGGCTACCAAAGCAGCAGGTAGTTTATAGGCAGCGGAACTGCTTAAAGAGAGTGGTCCAGTTGGCATGGAGGCATAATGTCTTCCTTGTCCTCTTGTCAGCATCTTTCACTGTTGACTGCTCTGTGCTAGTTGGAGCTCTCTTCTTTGGATCCCAGGCACCTCCCCCACCAACACAGTGGAGACACTTCTGCCTCGTCAGGCTAGAGAAGCATATTTGGGTGTCATCGATGTATATACAGAGGTTGAAACTTTGTGAGTTAATTGGATATAGATGGAAAACACAGTAAAAAAAAATTAACCTGGGGTTTGAGTGTAATTAAAAGGATGAAACAAGAAAAAGAACTTTGAAATACAGTAGAAGAAAATGGTTACAGCAGCAGTACAGTGTTAAGTAAGGGGGCATGCGGAATTTCAGTAAAGCTATGTGATCAAATTTAAAACTACGCCAAAGAGAATGGTAACTGTTATCTCATCCACCGTTGTTTTATGAGTTTATAAAAACAGTGCAGATGTGTTAACATGTCAAAATCCATAAGCTCTAAAAACTTTTCAGATTCTAATTTTCTAAAAAACTAGATTCCTTATTAAAGTATAATTTGAATTATTTTTGTAATTTCTCTCTTAGATGGCTGGCATGGAAGTTGGGAAAAAGATTTTTGCTATTAATGGTGACCTGGTTTTTATGAGACCTTTTAATGAAGTGGATTGCTTCCTGAAATCATGCTTAAACAGCAGAAAGCCTCTGAGAGTCCTTGTGAGCACAAAGCCAAGGGAGTAAGTTGCATGATTTATGTGGGATTTAAAAAAAATTATACATAGATGAGTAAAATAGAAAAGTTAACTAAGTGTTTAGAATTGAGTGTATTGTTGCTTGGAACAGTTGTACTTCACCAGCCTCACTAATACTGGTCTTTAGATGATGGGGAAAACCACATTGCTTATGATGATAGAATCCTTTTTACTCAGATCAGGTAGTTTCAGTAGAAATAATGCTTTTCCTTTGCTGCTTAAATTTTCCTGGTCTGGTTAGGTTGAGTTTGTGAGCGAAGAAAACTAGTTGAACACTTGAGAATAAAGAACTGCATTCTCCACATTCAGCTACAAGACTTTCTGGCACTATTATTAGTTGATTAGACACCATTTATAATTAAATGCTCATGTGAGATAGAATCAAGACTGAAAGACACTCCATACTTGCATGTACTTAGTGGTATGTCCGTTTCATTTTAAAGAGTTGTATCTATCATCTATCTACCTGTGATGCAAAAAAATTCATGTTTAACATAGAAAACTTAGTATAGAATTTTCCAAGGGGAGATATTTTTCTTATATCACTCATAAATAACCATTATTATTATATTTTCTTGAAAATCAGTGTTAATTGATTTTTTAAAGTATTGATACACATATACACAATCATATACCCACAGAGTGGGCCCATGCTTTATACACTGCTTTGTGATCATTCTTTTTTCTGTTAACAACATATTATGGATATACTTGCAAGACATTGCCTTTTCTTCTGCAAATCATTTCCATCGATGGTCTAGTATTTCCTCGTCAGATTTACCATAAGTTGTTTAACCAATTGATTAATTGAAATAATACATATAAAGTTCTTTAGCTTCTACTAACAACTTAGCAAGTGGTCTGAAAGTGTGACTCATTTAAGTTACTAATTTAGGAAGATTGGGCTAGAGGGCAGCAAAGAACCGTAACACTGTCTTCCCTCTAGAGCTAATTATGGTTATTCCTCCCCCTTAATCCCACTTGGCCTAGGCTAAGGCCATCCTACTTGCCTACCTCCTGATGCTTTGAGGACCTTTGAAAGGAATAAGAGAGTAGCATTCCAAAGCAATCCTTAGGCCCTCCCTAGGGTGCCCTGATTTAATCTACAAATATCGGTCCATATGATCATAGATGTTCCAACAGCTGGAAGATACTGGGGCCATCAGCTTCAAATCCTCAGTCCCAGAGTTACATGAGCAGATTTGGAATTTGTGTCTTCTGACTCTTCCTTCAGTGTTTGTTGCACTGTATCTAGAATCCTAGATTCCAGGTTCAGGCCTCTCTTCCACCATTTGCTAGCTGAGACTGTTACCTCAACATCCTCATCCATAAAATGGGAATCAGAGTACCTATGACATGGAGCTACAAAGAACATTAAATAAATTTAGGTTTGTAAAGAACTTTAGTGAAGTGCCCAGCACATAGTAAGTATTCTAGTGATGTTATATATGATGCTCTTATCTGTTTTCTCATTTCATTTCATTGTATCTTTGTTACATCAGAACATATTTTGCATTGCATTTAAAATTTTTTTTTGAAGATGGCATACTCTTTTTTTCTTTTTAATTTGTTTGAAATTTATAACCTTTCCTTGATGTCCTTATTCTAATGTATGAGTCCTATAAATCACTCTCATGTTTTCTTACAATAGCTTCTTGAAATGTAAGTAGTATCCTGTTTTGAGGGAAAAAGGCACAAATGTGAGGGATAAATACAAAAGAATTCTCTTTTGATTCTAGCTATGTTTTATATTTGATAACATCAAGGGATTTTTTTAAAAGGCTTTGTACCAAATAATTTAGTACATTTATTTTCTGTAGGAAATAGAGCTTTCCTCTTGTATACATTTAATTCTTCTTTTAATAAATAATATAGTGCTTTTGCCAGAAAAGCGTGTTCTCCAAAGATCATTTTGTTAGGGGAGTTCTGACATTTTGACCAAAATGCATCTCATGGTGTTTTGTACATTTTTTGTTAAGAAAAAATAGTAATCCTCTTGAAGATTAGAGTAGGGTCAACCTTCCATAGCAGTATTAGAAGGATAGAAAAACCTGGCTCCGAAAGAGTTGAGAGACCACTATGAATTACTCGTAATCCAAAACAGCAATAATTCACTGTGACCTGAAAGCTCTAATTTATTTGAGCAAAAGTGAACTCCCATTCATAATATGTAGAGGCATGAACTGCCTCTGTTTTTGTTTTACGATCACCAGAATATGTATTTATTCCCTTTTTTTCTTAGTTATCTTTCATTGTCAAGTGTGTCTTTGACAGGCATTGTTAACTATGTGCTATTCAAACAAAACGGATACAGCTTGTACACCGAAAGGTGTTTAATCAAGGATAAAGTATACGTTAATTCTGCGACCTCTATCCCACATATATACAGATCACTTCATAATGTATCAGCTAATTTACAATAATACTTTCGAGTTTCCCTAGAACAGACAGTTTCCATTTCTATCCCCAAATGCCTTCCTAGGCTATACTTGAGGTTTGAAGGCAGCCTCTGAATTCAGGTCTAAATGCAGTCCGTGGTGTTCTCAAGTGTTCTAGGCCCAAGGGTCTCCAACAGTTATTTCATGAGCCACAGGGAGATCCTGCTGCATCAATCCTTGGACTCCATCTAGCGTGCCCTTGAAGTGCTGCCAACATTTATTTCATGATTAATTAACCTTTAGGGAAACACTTTTGTTTCTTGGGCATCAGCGCTATTCATAAAAATTTATTGCATTGTATTCCATTTGTTTTTACTCTCCACTGAGATTTATTATACTCATTTTTATGTTATGATGTTCTGTCTCATCTCGTGCTTTCTGCCTTTCATTGTTGTTTTCTGATTTCTGGCTTCCTTCGGTGAAGTATCTTATTTATTAGTGTCAAATTGGATACCCCTCGCTGGTTTGCCACGACAGCTCACTCAAGTTTCCCATCTCTTCATCTTCTTTTTTTATGTAGATTCATTGGAAATATTTCTTCTTTTATTCCAGTGTACCTTCTGATCTATTATTCTTTTTTAAATTTCACTGCATAAACACCAAAGTTAATCATTTTCTTAAATTATTTTGATGTAGTGATTGACAGATTTGCTCTTTAAAACTCATTCTTTTTTATTGTTCTTTGATGAAGTTCCCAACAGGTAGAAATAGATTCACTTTGTGTTTCTTTTATATTAATTGTTATAAAGAAATTTCACAGAGCACTCATTTCTTTTTTGTAACAGTCAACTAATGAGAGAATCTTCGGTTTATTAAGTACCTGCATAGCTGATAGCGCAGTGCAGGGCAATTTACTAGCGGTCTTTCTTGTAATCCCCACTGACACTCTGCAAAATGAGTTTCAACAGCTCTGCCTTTCTGTGGAGATTCTGTGAAACTTTCTGCATTCGAGAAGTTAAGGAGCTTATCCAAGTTATCCCACTATGAAGTGACCACATGAAGACTCAAAGCTATGTTTCTCTGACCCAGAGCCTGTTCCTTTTGCAGGAAGTGCTGTGGAACGGCTGTGTTCCATTTGGAGGCTCTGTATTGCTGCCTACTCTGTGCCTCTGAGAGGGTAGCGGCCCTGTTTGTCCCTAAAGGTTTCTATACCAGTGTCTCTCGCATGGTGGACCCTCAATGTCTAGTTATTGAGAGGATGCATCAAGGTGTAGAAAACTGTTGTTTTAACCAATTGTGCATTTGAAATTCATCCTACCTTATTTCTGATTGATTTTAGGACAGTGAAAATCCCAGATTCAGCTGATGGACTTGGATTCCAGATCCGAGGATTTGGCCCTTCAGTCGTGCATGCTGTAGGAAGAGGTAAGAAATCCAGCTTGTAGGGTAAACAGCATTCCAGCCTGTTTTGGCCGTTCGGTACAGCACAGCAATGTATTTAAAACATGCATAATCATGTTGTTCTGAATTTTCTCATTAATTGTATTTTCACTGTATTAACTCATAAAACAAGATTTTTTTTAAAACTTAAAAATTCTAAGGCATATTTATTATTGTTAAAAAGTTGATACAAGAATGATGCCTCAATCTCACTTTTCTACATGTTTCAGTTTATCCAAAGGATATAATGACTTTAAGGTTGTCTATTTGTATTTTTCTTGATTGCAAATAATTGTGATTTTTGTCAGTAATCCAAAGATGTGAATTTTCAGGTTTAAGAATGATCTGTGGATTTTATAGCCTGTTGCTGTATAATTCCTTCAAGTACTGCTGTAAACTGTGATTAAATCTCACCATAAAATACATTTTAAATTAAATTATTTTAGTGACTAAAAAGTTTTTATATTTTATTCTCTTTTTAATTTTATTTTTATTTTTAACATTTATTTATTTACTTTTTTTTAGAGACAGGATCTCACTCTGTCACCCAGGCTTGAGTACAGTGGTCTGATAATAGCTCACTGTAATCTCAAACTCCTGGGCTCAAGCAATCTACCCATTTCAGCCCCCTAAGTAGCTAGAACTATGGATGTGCACCACCACACCCAGCTAATTTCTCTTTTTATTTTTTATACAGGCAGGGTCTCACTATGTTACCCAGGCTGGTCTCAAACCCCTGACCTCAAGCAATCCTCCTGCCTTGGCCTCCCAAAGTGCTGGGATTACAGATGTGAGCCACTGCACCCTACTCTCTTTTTGTTTGATAGGCAAATCAGCTATTGACATCTTTTGTTATCACATGTATTTTTTTATTTTATTCTGACACTAGTAATGATTGAAGGAAATAACTAGTAGATCCCACATTGCTAAACATATTTGCTGCTCTATCAAGCAGTGTCACTATAAGCATAAGAAGCATGTGTTTAACTAACAAGGGGTATGTATGCTTTATATTTTTGAGAAATGTAAAGCCTCTTAATATAGTCACCCAAATATTTGACAGGAAAATTTTGAGGGGGCATTTCCATCAGAATCACGTTTATTAGGAACACACTAGCAAGACCTTTATTAGATTATAACATTGCTTTCATTATTATGTGTATGATAAAAAAATGAATCTATTCCAGAAACTTTCTTTTTGCTCAGATTTCTAAACCATACAGACTGATAGACATGTAAAACCTTCCCAGTAACTCATTAAATATAAAACCGGAATGGGATATTGAGACATTAATATCTTCTTCATTTCTGCTAAGCCAAAAAGGAATAATTCACATTAATGGTGCTATAAAGTAACTGAAAGCCCGGGCGCACCTCTTCCCCTGTTACAATATCATGTAACGAGCAAGATTCTACCTTCGGAGCTTAGTGATAAGGTTGGCCTAAGTCTGGTTTCTGGTGCTTTTTGCTTCTGAAGAGTAAAAGGCAGAAATGCTCATGTGCTTCACTTTCAGGTAGATATTAAGCGAAAAGACGTTATTCTGTGGTTTCTTTCTGCACTGTAATTATGCCATGAGAAAACGAGATTTCTTTCCAGCCAGCCTATTCCCATGGTGGGTCACTGCGGTCACTCTGGCCAGCATCGTCAGGGTCCCCTCACCCCTACTCCTCAGCTGCAGCTGGGCCCTGCATTTCAGCCTTGGATCAACCTAACCACCTTCTTTGCTCTCTGTGCTGTAGCTGGAAGAAACTATCATGGTTATGGGATTAGTGTCTCAAGTCACTGATGTGTCTGGACCCATATGTCTGGACATATTTTTATGTGTCCTTGATCAGTTCTTTTTCTCCTCAAAATTGCCTGCCATGTTATGAACTTCCTTTTTCCTACCTCACAGACAAATGTAGACTCTCAGGCATGAAGCCCTTGGAGTCTTCCATACGTGCTAAGGTTCAGACTCCTAGGACTTCACACAAGGACTTCACAGTTCAGCTCTGCTCGGCTCTCCAATCCTGCTTCTTGCAGCCCCCTCCCTCCGAGCGCACACCAGCAGCAAGGCTTGTATGCTCCCAAGTGGCCAGGTGCTTTCTGAAGCAAGGCCTTTTCTCAGCCTGTTCTCTCTGCTGGGAATGTTCCTCTCCCCATCCCCCGAGACTCAATTCAATGCAGAAAACCAGTTAATATTTCTGGGAGTGAATTTTAGTGAGGACTACTAAAGAATGAAAAGATACGTTCTTGAATATGAATTATTTTCTGAAAGATGTTTAATAATAACTCCTTAATGAGAGAAATTGCTCACAAAGCCTCATCTAACATTTATAAGTTTTGCAATTATTTGTGTTATTTATATGGATTATATTTATTTATTGAAGAAAGCATGCTTACATTTGCCTTTTTTTATTTGTACAGATTTATGGGGTACATGTGAATTTTTGTTTTATGTATAGATTGTGTGGTGGTCAAGTCATGGCTTTTAGGGTATCCATCACTCAAATAATGTATTAATACATTGTGCACATTAACTAATTTTTCATCATCCACTTCCTTCCCAGCCCTCCCCCTTTTGAGTCTCCACTGTCTTTTATTCCACTCTCTACATCTGTGTCTACATATATTTTAGCACCCACTTATGAGTAAGAATATGTGATATTTTGCTTCTGTGCCTGGCTTGTTTCACTTAAGATAATGACCTTTAGTTTCATCCATCTTGCTGTAAAAGACATGATTTCATTCATTTTTATGTCTGAATAGTAGTCCATTGTATAATTATACAACATTTTCTGTATGCATTCCTCTGCTGATGGACATTTAGGTTGATTCCATGCCTTTGCTATGTGAATAGTGCTTTGATATATATGAGTGCAGGTACCTTTTTGATACATTGATTTCTTTTCCTCTGGGTGGATGCCCAGTAGTGGAATCACTGAATTGAATGGTAGTTCTATTTTTAGTTTGAGAAGTCTCTCCATACTGTTTTCCATAGAGGTTGCACTGATTTACATTTCCACCAACAATGTATAAGACTTCCCTTTTCTCCACGTTTGCTCACATCTGTTGTTTTTTTGTCTTTTTAATAATAGACATTCTTACTAGTAGAAGATGATATCTCATTGTGATTTGCATTTCTCTGATGATCAGTCATGAGCATTTTTTTCCGTATACCTGTTGGCCATTATTTGTTGTCTTCTTCTGAAAAATTTTTATTCATGTCGACCAAAATGTTCCACCAGACATACAAAGAACTAATACTAATCCTCCTGGAACTGTTCCAAAAAATTGAGGAGGATGGAATTCTCCCTAACTCGTTCTATAAGGCTGGTATCAACCTGATACCAAAACCATACAAGGACACGACAAAAAAGGAAAACTACAGACTAATGTCCCTGATGAACATAGATACAAAGATCTTTAACAAAATACTAGTAAGCCAAATCCAACAGCACGTGAAAAAGATAATATACCACAATGAAGTAGGCTTTATGTAACAGAGGCAAGGATGGTTCAACATATGTAAATCAATAAATGTGATACACCACATAAACAGAATCAAGGACAAAAATCATATGATCATCATCTCAATAGACACAGTAGAAGCATTTGATAGGATTCAGCATTGCTTCATGATAAAAACCCTCAACAAACTAGGCACAGAAGGAACACCTCAAAATAATAAAGGCCATATACCACAAACCCACAGCTAACATCATACTAAAATTCAGTGGTCCCCAATCTTTTTGGCACCCAAGACTGGTTTCATGGAAGACAATTTTTCGACAGATAGAGGTGAGAGGGAGACAGAGCTCAGGTGGTGACGCAAGTGATGGGGAGTGGCTGTAAATACAGATGAAGCTTTCCTGCTTCCCTTGCTCACTGGCCCACCGCTAGGCTCCTGCTGCGCACCGCCTCTCTCCTAAGTTTTGTGGAAGACAATTTTTCCACACACAGGGGTTGGGGGGTGGCAGAGCTCTGCCGCCAGGTCCCTAGCAGGCTGTGGCCTGGGGGTTGGTGACCACAGTACTAAATGGGGAAAAGTTGGAAGCATTTTCCCTAAGAACTGGAACAAGACAAGGATGCCCACTTCCACCACTCCCATTCAACATAGCACTGGAAGTCCCAGCAGGAGTAATCAGGCAAGATAAAAGGCATCCAAATTGGAAAAGAGAAAGTCAAATTATACCTGTTTGCTGATGATATGATCTTAAATCTAGAAAAACCTAAAGACTCCACCAAAAGCTTCGTAGGTTTGATAAATTAATTCAGCAAAGTTGCAGAATGCAAAATCAACATACAAAAATCAGTAGCATTTCTATACACCAATAAAGATCTAGCTGAGAAAGAAATCAAGAAGGCAGTCCCATTTACGATAGCTACAAAAAAATTACCTGGGAATAAATTTAACTAAGGAGGTGAAAGATCTCTACAAAGAAAACTATAAAAGAATGAATTGTATTTATTAATGGTACTTTAATATTGATTTGATCAGACTATCAAATAACAGCGATTGGAAGGTTCTGAGAAATCTTAACTCACTGGTTAGGGTACGTCACTTCCATATTTAAATCCATCTTTATGCAAACAAAATTAGTGAATAGTTGATATTATCTGATTCATTCTGTTCTCTACAAATTCTCCAGTTCTTGACCCTTTGTACATATCCTGAACTCTTATTTTTCTTAAAAATTTCAGTCCACTTATAGTTGCTAATTGACTTGAATTTTTTCCTTAAAAATTTCTTTTTAGTGTGCCTATTAAATTGTTGGTATTTTAAAAAACAAAGGTGGCTGAGTGCGGTGGCTCACGCCTGTAATCCTAGTACTCTGGGAGGCCGACGAGGGCGGATCGTTTGAGCTCAGGAGTTTGAGACCAGCCTGAGCAAGAGCAAGACCCCACCTCTACTAAAATAGAAAGAAATTAACTGGACAACTAAAATATATAGAAAAAATTAGCTGGGCATGGTGGCGCATGCCTATAATCCCAGCTACTCGGGAGGCTGAGGCAGGAGGATGGCTTGAGCCCAGGAGTTTGAGGTTGCTGTGAGCTAGGCTGATGCCACGGCACTCTAACCCGGGCACTCTAGCCTGGGCAACGGAGTGAGACTCTGTCTCAAAAATAAAAATAAAAAATAAAAAATAAAAAACAAAGGTGGATACCATTGGAATATTTATAGGTTTTGTAAAGTAGGATAAATAAGGCATGTTTCTGGTCTTCTCATTTTACCATTACATATGTATATTTAGAAAATTAGATCGACTAGAATTTGCAAAGGAAAATAACTGATTAGCATTAGAAAGGTCACTTTACAATATTCTTTCAAATTAATTATTAGGAAGGTAAGAAATATTCTGTTAATCACCATTTGAAAGGCAAGTTAAAAAGTAGAAAAATGTTGAGAGGGCATTGCCATCAGAACCAAGTTTGTCAAGATCATACTAGCTAGATCCTTATTGTATTTTAAAATTGCTTCCTTTATTGCATATGTTATAAAAATGAATCTTATTTCTGAAGTTAGTTTTGGTATTTTTCCCATTTGTATTTAAAGGAACTGTGGCCGCAGCAGCTGGCCTTCACCCCGGACAGTGTATCATCAAAGTAAATGGAATCAATGTCAGCAAAGAGACACATGCCAGTGTCATTGCACACGTTACAGCCTGCAGGAAGTACAGGCGGCCGATGAAGGTAAGCTGTGCTTCAGCTCATCTGGATCTGCTTGAACACTTGCATGGAAGCCTAGACGACAGCATGGGATGGTGCCAGAGGTGTTCGTGGTTTCCAATTCTAGGTTTGAATTTAAACATGGCATCATAAGTCTCATAATGATCGTTTTATCTACATAGTTCATGATAATTGATTGTGTTTAAATGGTTACATTTTATTATTGCAGTTATTATCATCTGTTTAAAAAGCGCTCTAGGTTATTTTTATTTTCATTGTGCTGTGAATTCATCAAATTAAAATCCAAAGATTTGGACTGTTTTCTTGAGCCCTGTGATTGCTTTAGAATATATAATGGT
This sequence comes from Indri indri, assembly GCA_004363605.1. Taxonomy (NCBI): domain Eukaryota; kingdom Metazoa; phylum Chordata; class Mammalia; order Primates; family Indriidae; genus Indri; species Indri indri. Next base: position 103,499 of record RJWJ010000371.1, on the reverse strand, counting down.
CATTGTGTGTCTTTGTCTGTATATATGAATTATAAATACTTATGCTGTTTATTATAAGACTTCTGTGAAAAAGTAAAAATTTGGGTTTTGTAGGGTTTGTGATTGCCTTTTGGATAGATTTATTTAGGTGATTGGATTTAGCTCTTAAAAGAAAATACCAAAATATACTTGCCATTATTGAAAATTTTTAAGAACTATCCTTTGATCCACAAGTGCCACAGAAAAATAAAATTGGGATCCTAATTCATAAGCAAAGCTTTTATCTCATGAAGAAAAAGTGAATATTGGGCTATAAGAGAAAATTCTCTCAATTTAATCAACTAGATGCAGATGGAACTTTAAAGGAGAAGGCTTGCATTTTTTTCTGTCACACAAATTGAAATATTCTTTTCTATATTTGAGGATATGACTTCATGTCCAAACTGGGAAGATTGATGGCCATTTTCTCTTAGGCCAGGGCTGATGTCCTGCAAAATCCTGAACCTACATAAAAATAGCTGATCAATTTTGCTTACTAATAAGGTCAGAAGTAGCATAGCAAATTGGAAGTTACACACAGACTCATAGGTTACTCTGGTTCGTAGTAACTTGATAAACATTTGTTGAATTGTATATCGAATGAATTTTTAGAACGACTCTTCTGAAATCATCAAATCTTTGCCCTCCTATTAGAATTTTAATATGTAGACAAGGCGATTTGAATTCCATTTCTTTCATTTTTCCTGCCTGTCCTCTTGGACAGATGTTAATCAGTGAAATGATTAAGAAAAGCAATAGTGGAAAGAAACATCCATGGAGTAACATGCTTTCTCGGGTATCTATGGCCATGAAATAGACCACTCCAAAACGTAGTGACTTAAAACAACAGTAGTTGATTACATCTCTCGATTCCATGGGCTGGCTGGGGGTGCAGTTACTGTTGTGGCTGCATTCTGCGGGAAGCTGACTGAGAACCTCACCCCCAACCCCATGGCCTCAGGCTCTGCGTGGCAGGTCACCCTCCAGAGGCCCTCTTCATGGCCTTCCTTCCCAGGCCCCAGCAGGATTTTCCTTCCTGCTGGGTGTCTGCATTTCAAGAGGGAATATTATACACCATAAACCCTCTACTGAGGTTGTGCTTGTACATGGCCCAAGCCCAGGGTTAGTGTGGGATACCAGGGGCTGTGGTTCATTGACAGCCACAACAGAGCACAAAGATGTATTTAAATGATCAAATATTAACTAGCAGTTTAATGATTTACAACAATGTAATAATTAAACACAATTGTAGAACTGGTGCAAGAATAAAATGGGTGATACATATTATATCATGCTTCAATAATGCAGTTCAATTTGATTTATCATCTTATCTAGGAAAAAAAGTATGAACCTTAAAGTAATACAACCCTTAAAGCATTTATTTGGTAGCCACTTCCTATCTCTTGTTTCTCTATGTAAGACTAGAACTGCAGTTTTAATTGAAATATAATATGATTTATGACATGGAAGAACTAAAAGATAGTTACATGACTTGGAAACCCAATGAGACAAACGGTGTTTTTTCGTTTTCACATTCGTTTGATTGAAAAAAAGCATTAAGTGCATTAAAATAAATGTAACTGTTAGGAGAACATTTAAATGGTTTGTACAATTATATATAATTGATTTATCAGAAAACTGTCCATTTAACATTTATTTTAACATGTAATTCAAGCATTTGTTAAGACATTTGGGAAATATATCCTATTTAAAAACATTTGCCTTTGGAACATAACTTTGGAAGGTAAAATTTCCATGAAACGTATCTTTGAAAGATAAAACTTTAAGCTTAAAAAAGTCAGTTTGTTAAAGAATATAATTATCATCAACTTTCTATTAGTTTCTGATGTTGATTTTCCCTCTCTTTCAAATTTTGTTGATTTTAAACAAACTAGAGGAATAAATAAGATGGTCAACTCTCCTTCTGAAGTAGGTTTGTGAAACGGACGTGCATTTTAGGAAGTGCTAATACCTCTGAGGTCTCTTTTCCTCCTCATTTCCAGCAAGATGCCATACAATGGGTTTATAATAGCATTGAGAGTGCTCAGGAGGACCTTCAAAAATCTAACTCCAAGGCTCCTGGAGATGAACCAGGGGATGCTTTTGACTGCAAGGTAGAAGGTAGGTTCCTTCCGTTCCTTCTTTTTCTCCTCGCCTGCTTGTAGTATTCTTTTCCACTGTGCCTGTCCCTTCTCTGAATATTGAAGGTGTTACATGTTCAAGCCACTTTCTTAAGTCATTATTGCCAAATAGATGTCGTGTCAAATACGTAAGTCTGTGGTCCCCAACCCCTGGGCCTTGGACCAGTACTGGTCTGTGGCCTGTTAGGAACCGAGCCACACAGCAGGAGGTGAGTGGCGGGCCAGCGAGCAAAGCTTCATCTGTATTTACAGCTGCTCCCCATCACTCGCATCACCGCCTGAGCTCTGCCTCCTGTCAGATCAGCGGCACCGTTACATTCTCATAGGAGCATGAACCCTACTGTAAACTGGGCATGCGAGGGACCTAGGTTGAATGCTCCTTATGAGAATCTAATGCCTGATGATCCGAGGTGGAGCTGAGGCGGTGATGCTAGTGCTGGGGAGCAACTGCATATATAGATTATCGTTAGCAGAGAAGTTTGACTGCACAATAAATGTAATGTGCTTGAATCGTCCTGAAACCATTCGCCCCCAATCTGGGGAAAAATTGTCTTCCATGAAACCGGACCCTGGTGCCAAAAAGGTTGGGGACCGCTGACATAAGTAATGATAGCTAGTAGCTAGCATGTAATAACCATATCTGTTTGTTAGGCACTTTATGAAGTGTTTCATATGGATTATCTTATTTAGTCATCAAAACAGAAAATCTCATAAAGTAGGTATGATCACCCTCATTCTCTTTTCAGGAGAGAAGAAATTGAGGCCTATATGGGTTAAGGGACTTTCCTAAGCCAGTTAAGGGGTCAAGTGAGGATTCATAGCCAAGTTACAGTGTGTTTCCTTGTGTGGAGTTTACATGTGGTTTAGAACTTGCATGGCCCACAGACCAGCAGGATCAGCATGACCTGGCGCTGGATAGAAATGCAGGACCTCGGCCCCCACCCTAGGTCTACTGAACCGGAACCCCTATTTGAACAAGATCTGGTTTGTGTGCATAGTAAAACCTGAGAAGCTCTGGTCTAGAAGTTTCTTTTAAAAATACATTCTTGATTCAGGTTATGTTTATTGTATTTTAACATCGACAGCAAGGAAAGGGAAACTAATAATGTAACCATGAAAGAGAAAGAGAGAAGGAGAGAGGAACAGAGGGAGAGAGATCTTTTGATAAGGATTCTTATCATTTCTGGCTTCTCAGTGGAGCAAACCAGCAGACTGCTGTATTCAGTGGCTTCTTTGTCAAGGGTGACTGAGGCAGTTCAAGTTAGGTCTGCGTTTGACAAATACCTCGAATTATTATTTCAAAACTTTTTCCCAGAAGTCCTTGAATCCTCCCTTGCATTCCCCTGGTGTATTTCCACTTATTGGTGGTGGAATTCTCTGGATAGTCTTCTTATACTAGTAGGTTCTTCCAAACCAGCACAGCTGGAGAATTCCCTATTCTGAGCTGTTTTCACTCATAACACTTCTGGCATATTTGTGTGTGGGGGTGGGGAGCAGTGTTTGCCCCACACCAACAAAGTCACCAACTCTCCTGACACCAACCGGGTGTCCTACAATTCAACTTAGTTCTAACACAGGCCATTAACACAGATCCCAGAGGTTAAAGACTCTGTCCCACAAGACTACCCCCATTTCAGACACCTGTCACAAGTCTCTGGTTTTCACCTGTATATCTAAACAACTGGCTATAAATTTAGTGAGTTCCCACACCCCTTCCTGGAGTTCAAGTATTTGCTGGAATGGCTCAGGGAACTCAGACACTTCACTGTCACTGGTTTATTATAAAAGATAGAAAATGAAGAGCCAGATGGAAGAGGTGCGTAGGGTGAGGTCCAGAAGGGTCCCTACCGCAGGAGCTCTGGCCCCGGACGGTTGGGGTGTGCCACCCTCCTAACACGGTGTGTTTACCAACTCAGAAGCTCTCTGAACCATGCCCTTTGAACCCTGTGGTTTATGGTTTTTTTATGGAAGTTCCATTTCACAGACACGATTGATTAAATCATTGGCCATTGGTGATTGAACTTAATCACTAGCCCATCTCTCCTCCCCAGAGGTCCAGGTGTAGAACTGAAAGTTCCAACCCCCTAATCACATGATTGGTTCCTCTGACAACCAGCCACATCCTGAGGCTGTCTGTGCTCAATGTGTCACTTTATTAGCATCAACTCGGGTATGTTTGAAAGGGGCTTGTTGTGAATTACAAAAGATGCCCCTATTACCGCTATCACTCAGTAAATTGCAAGGCTTTTAGAAGCTTTCTGTCAGCAACAGGGGCCAAACACCAAACATATTTCCTGCTGCATGATACCTGTACACACTGCTTATATGGGAGATACTTAGGAAAGGCTGTTTTCCTTCCACTCATGGAGGATTGCTTGGTTGGATCCCATCTAAGCCATGGGCAGTGTCAGAAACATCTCAACCTCATTGGAGCAGTAAAGTTGTTATGGTAAGATATGACATTATTTATTCAAAACAGGACAAATCTCATGATGTTATCCTGAGCCTTTTATTCCTCATTTAGAATAAATCATAATTGGTGTCACATTGAAAGGTAGATCATTCTCTGGAAATTGATTTGTAGCTATTCTGGGATTTAATTACTTTAAGGAAAATCAATATTCTACTTTTGCTTATTTAATATTTACTGCTTACACTATTTTAGGATTTCATTTTAAGTAAACTGATATTCTAGTTTTGGTTATTTAAAATTTAGTGTTAGGTCTCCCAGGAGTTTCTTAATTGAGATTTTAGGTGTTTTTTCACCAGCTAACTGATTGTAGGCTAAACAACTATAGGCACACATTCCAACTGGAAATTTTATTATTGTGAGCAATGAAAAATTTTCTCAGTGAGCTCTCTCCGTAAGATGCTGTTTGGGAGACTTCAGGCATCCTCCCCCTGACCTCCACCAATAGAATGATTCTTGCGTCTCCTTTCTGCTTCTCTATGGTTATTTTCTTGCTTTGAGAAAATATTCATACAATATTTGAGGCAGTTTTAGAGGCGCCGACTTTAAGTCAGGCATATCTTTAATGAAAAAATACAAAATTGTACATATAATGTTTATATTGGTATAAATAGGTAGACATATGGCCCACAGATCAAAGTGGATGTACAAAGACTAAAGACTAGTCATGTTAGAGCAGTGAGATTTGGATCACTGGAACATATGCTTTTCCCAAAATGTTCTTAGTTTTAAAAATGTTCAGAATAGATGCTTCATTTAACACATCAGATTTAACCATCCTTTAAATAACTCTTTAAAAATTATTCAAAGAGACTCAAAATTATTTGGGGAGATTAATAAACCCTTCCTGAATTTGATGAATGCCAGTTGTCTTTATTCCAGAGGTCATCGACAAGTTCAACACCATGGCGATCATTGACGGCAAGAAGGAGCACGTGAGTCTGACGGTGGACAACGTCCACCTGGAGTACGGCGTCGTGTACGAGTACGACAGCACGGCTGGCATCAAGTGCAATGTGGTGGAGAAGATGATCGAGCCCAAAGGCTTCTTCAGCCTAACTGCCAAGGTAGGAGCGGTCCTGGGAAAACAAGGTTTTTTCTAAATAAAGCAACTGGAACTCTCTGACACTCTCACTTTTAAAAATGTAAAAAGCTGTACACGTTGTCAATGTCAGCTCATTCAGCATCTTTTTATTTTTATCCCCCACCCCATTATTCAGTATGTGTGCAGCCTCCCTTTCACTGGTCCTTTGGAGCACAGTGTTAAGTTAGGTGGGGCTGTCACTCAGGCAAGTGCTTGCTGATATGGCAAAGGCTTCGCTGCATTTATGAAGTTTGCTTCGTCTGTGAGTTCAGTATTGTGAATATGATTCAGATGGTTTTCGTGATAGATGCTGCTTTTTTTAATGCACATAATCCTCTGAATTTTCAAGTCTTGAAATACAGTATAAAAAGTTTCAAATTCTGCAAGTGTTGTTCATAAACTTTCAGGAAGCCCAGAGATCAGTTTGTGAATAGATCTTTAGACATTTATGTAATTCTCATTTGGGAAAGACGTCATCCTAAGGCCCTTACACTGAAACAAGATGGGCAGGCAGGGAGGGGGGTCTCCATCCAGATGTATAAAACACATGGTAAAGAGGCGACTCTGCTTGCTGTCGTGCCCTCCTGCAAGGGGAGTCGGCCACACTCCTACTGTGTCCTCCACAGGCCTTGGCTTTACCACTCTGTACTGCTCTCATACTGTGACAATTCAGACATTGCAAGTAAGAAAAATGAGATATAGTTTCCCTACCTTCATTTCTTCATTTTAATTCTTGTTTCATATATGTATAGTTGAGATAGATTTAGCATTTATAACATGCATTTTAAACATCGTAGTGGTAAAAAATAATAGAGATCCAAATGAACTATTTTTAAAATAACTGTTTTTTTTGTATTATATTCTGAAAGTCAACTTTAAAAAAATCTCATCATTCTGATGATACTGGACCACTCTATGTATGTATTGATATAAAATAGACATTTTCAAAATGCAATCCCTTCCCAACTACATTGAACTATAAATGGGATCCATAGAAGAGTTTGGGTTCAGGTTGTTATCATTATTTTATCTCATTTTCCAGCTATTTTAAGTTTGCAAATTACATGGATTATTCTGTACTTGACAACTGTGTAAGCTAGTACTGCAAATATCATTTCCTTTTTACACACGAAGAAAAGAGAGCCAAAGAAGTTAAGAAATGTAGCCAAGGTCATACTGCTAGTGATACAGTCAGCTCTAATTTCTAGACTAGGGATTAAACAAAATCCCATGCTCCCTATTCAGCATAACAGGGAAGTTGAGGTGGTAAGGGAGCACATTTTATGTCTCACAGAATGTTAGAATAATATTGGTTAAGCGTATAGTACATCCTTGCGATCTCTGAACAATCATAAATGCCACCTATAAATATACCACATAATTAATTGTCAAGTCATTGGAAATTCTCAATAATCTGTGGTCCATACACATGCACACACACGTAGACGCGTGCATGTACACACACGCTGCCTTACAACTGATTCAAATGGTCAAAAGAATTTCCTAATTGAAAAACATCATATGGATGCTGTTATCTGATGCTTTTATCAGCTAGAGCTCAGACACTGCATGTAACATTAATTTGTACTTCACCAAGATAACTGTTCATTTATTCATTCCTTCAGCAAGCATTTGCTAAATGCACTCTTTCTGCACTTGCTGAGTTCTCAGTAACAAGTAAGGATGCTATTGGTTTCCCTTAGTTCTTTATTCTATTATGAATTGAGGAAAAAAATGTTCTCGGTGACTGCCGACTAAAATATAGATGTGTTTGCCCATCAGAATGTACTGATCTATCCAGCAAGGTGTCTTTGAAGCCCACTTACCTCCCTACTCAGGGATTTATAGTCAGCAGAAGGCAAAACCTGAGATTCCAAACAAACAAATGGAATTTCTTCACTGACGGTGCCTCACTGAACGTTAGATCCCAGCAGCGACTAAGAGAACAGCAGAGGAAAGTTGCCCTGTATTGTTAACTTATGAAATTTTTATGTTGAAATTTTTTTTCTTGTTTTGTTTTTGTGTGTATGGGGGTATGTGTGTTTATCACTGCAGATTCTTGAAGCCCTTGCTAAAAGTGATGATCATTTTGTACAAAACTGCACCAGCCTTAATTCTCTAAATGAAGTGATTCCTACCGACCTTCAGAGTAAATTCAGTGCCATTTATAGTGAAAGAATTGAACACATACGTCAGAGAATATCCAGTTATAAAAAGGTAAAGGTTCTATAGATTTTATATGCAATTATTATTGAAATTGTTATTTAAATATCAAATTTAAATCAATTCTTGTTATTTTCTTTGCATATTTGTTATGTACCAGCTTGTCAAAATAACACTTAGATAACATTTTACAGTTTTAAAAATGCCTTTACATCCATTACCTCATTTGATCTTTGTAAGCCTGTAAGCTATGTTATTTTTCCACATTTTCAAAATATAATATTAATAACTGAGGCCTAAAAAATTACATTACTTTTTAGAAAAAGATAGAGCTTGGCTTTGAATGCATGCTACCTAATTCTAAGTCAACTTTTAAAATTCCGCTGTAGCTCTTCCTTTGCTTTTTCTCTCAACACAGGGAACAGAAGCCCTCAGTCGGAAAGTACATGGAACATGGGCTGTTCTAAATTGATTGATTGGTTCATTCATTTGAAATACAGTTATTGGGCACCCACTATGTGCCAAGCACTGTTCCAGGTTCCAGAAATATAGCAGGGAATGAGACAATTTCTCTCCTTGTGGTGCTCACATTCGAGTAGGAGAGACAGCAAAGACGTAAATAAATTCCTATAGAGGGGAAATATCAAATATTGAAAAGAGTTATGAGGAAATCAAAATAGGGAGGTATCGTGGGAAGTGCTTTTGTAGGCATGGGTTGCAAGGGGCAAGAATGAAGAAACGGAGACCAGTAGCAGCTATCAAAATATCCAGTTGAGCGATGATGGTAGCTTGGACTATAGTGAAGATGGAGTGGACGGAAAATCAGATGGATTTGAGGATATATTTTAGAGATGGAATTAATGGGAATTGATCTCCAAAACATATTCTATAACAGGTTTATATTTAAATTTTTTAAAATTTTTTCTATTTGTATCAATAGGAGACTAATTAATTAAATTATTTTCCTCCAAATGAACCAGGTTGCTTAAAATTTGGTACAGCCATGCTAGAGAATATTGTTTATCTCAATGTATATGAGTATGAGTTAACTGTATGTGTTTTATGTTCTTGATATAGTAAGTGAAAATAAGCCCATATATGTCTACAAATGCCTGTCTGAGAATAGGGATGTTCATGAATATCCAAGGGACAGTCAACACTGGTTACCTCGAGTAGAGTGAGTCAAGGGAAGAGGGACTGTTACATTTTCCTTTAAGCACTTCCCATAATGTTTGGCTTGTTGAGTGCACATTACTATTGTAATTTTTTGAAAGTCCATTGACACGAGCAAGACTGATATTCAGGATCACTGCTTAACTGTCACACTTGTTAGTCCTCTCTCCGAGACTGCTGAGCTCAGTTCACCTATTTGAGTTGGGGAAGATTCCATGAATATGCCTTGTTGGAGTTGCAGGATGGAAGTTCTGCTTTTATGTCTCTTTTCTTTATTTGACGTGACAGTGCTTTGAAGTAAAACTTAAAAACTCGGAACAAGAGCAAATGAGTATTGTTCTCTTTTCAAAGACATTTTGAAAAAGAGAACCATTCTACTTCAGAGATGGATCTGTACAAGGTGCCATGGGGTTCAGGTAGATCCCGGATGTCCAACCGGCCACTGTGTCCGTGTCATTTCTCTTCCTTTGTTTTGCTTTCCTTCCTACTTTCTTCTCTCTATTCTTTCATACAAGAATAATGGGAGTAACTTAAAGAAGTATACAAGGAAAAAAGTAAACTATATAAATAAAATCATAATATTAGGATCACAGTATGCTAGGTAGCTAATTGATGCAGCTGCTTTAAAAAGGACCTGGATAACACAGTCTTAAACATGATACATTTATTTTTCACTCACAAAGAAGTTCCACCCGACAGGAGTCTAGTGAGGTGGGGCTTGACAGTCTTTTAAGGGTCAGCTACCTTCTATATTTTTGCTTTCTCTTCTGGGATATTGTTTTCTTCAAGGTCAAAGCTGGCTCACTGCCACCATGTCTGAGTTACAAGCCCTCAGAAGGGGGAAAAGGAAGTGGAGAGTAAAGCTTCCTTTTGAGAATACGACCCAGAAATTGTACACCTCACTCCTCTTCACATCTGATTACTCTTTAGCAGAAGACAGCCCAGGAAATGTGGTCTCATGCTGGGCATTTATGTGCCTGACTAAAACTCGGGGAAATTATTAAAAGGAAGAAGGAGAGAATGGATATTGGAGGAAAATTATCAGCGTCCACTACACAGTAAAGCAGGTCTCAAGATTCTATGTAGTTGCTAAAGTTGCTTACTGTATTTGGCCTTCAGCCTGCTGGTAGCCAGAATGAAATGGGAAACAGTCTATTACGTGTTTGTCAATATTCCTATGAAATACACATGTTTCTTAAGAGAAGCATAGCTTTTCCTGGGCTGGGTTCTAAAAGAAATCTCTCATCCTGGATTTCATAGAGGCAACACCAAGAAATGTCATGGGCGGTGCCCATAAACAGATCTCTGCAAAAGAAGGTATAAAACAAAAAGAAATTTGTTTTGTGTGGCAGATATTTTTAATGTTGTCTTCAATGGCATAGATCAAAAACTTGATTTTATTAAAGCAAATTTGTTGTATGATGGAGCGAAGATTAGGGAAGTATTTACTAATGTGTACCTTTAGTGGAGGCAGTAGGAGCTTAAGTAATAGTTACTTCAAGATGTCTATCCTCTCACACTTGTAATCCAATTGAAAAGAAAGATCAAAAGACATGAAGTAAACAATAATAATCATGTCTACTTAACCTACTAGGAGGTACCACCATGAATGGTTCAATGTGCTGGCACCACACACCCAGATTTATATGATAGTACTAGAATTATGTAGTATACAACAGTTTTTAGTAGTTTACTACCAGGTATTAGGCATTGCATCAGATATTTTACGGTTTGCCTATACTATATAATTTTACCAAAACAGTTCTATAAGATCCACATTACCCATTTTATTGATGAAGTGACTGAGTTTCAGAGTGGTCAAGTAATTTACCCAAAGGCACACAGCTGGAAATGCAGTGGAATTTGCATCTTGCTCTTTTCTATTCTAAAGCTGGTTATTGTTTGTTTATCCGTGTTTGACACTGCATCACACAGCTTATGTGCTAAACAGTGTGGTTAACACCATAAGGGCAATAGGATTTTAGTAAAAGAAAAAGCACTGTGGATTGAATAGTCAGCAAATGGCAGCCCCTAGAAGTTGGGACAATTTTGCAGAGTGAAGGGGAGAAGAGATGGCATTCAGGTAAAGAGAGATATTGTAAGTAAAGGCAAAGATATAGAAATGAGACTGATTATTGATGAGGAATTGGCATATTGCCTAGACTAGAAAGGAGGATTTGAATTGGTTGCAATTAAAAAAGAAAACTGAGAAAATAGGATTTTTCCAGTGATAATTTGGAGGTGTATAATAATCAAATTTGTGAGGAAATCACTTGAGCAGCAGTATGGACAAAGTATTGGTGGAAAAGAGTCAAAGTCATGCGGTTCATAAGTAGTTTTTTCACTGGGCTCGGTGGCTCACGCCTGTAATCCTAGTACTCTGGGAGGCCAAGGCGAGAGGATCGCTTGAGGTCAGGAGATCGAAACCAGCCTGAGCAAGAGAGAGACCCCGTTTCTACTAAAAAAACAGAAAAATTAGACAGGCATAGTGGCGCCTGCCTATATTCCCAGCTACTTGAAATGCTGAGGCAGGAGGATCTCTTGAGCCCAGGAGTTTGAGGTTGCAGTGAGCTATGATGACACCGCTGCACTCTAGCCTGGGCGACAGAGCAAGACCCTGTCTCAAACAACAACAACAACAACAACAACAAAGTCTTTTCTACCTGTTGAAATGCAAGTTGGTAGTGACTTGGACTGAGCGTTAGAGAGAGAGAAGAAAGAATCAATTCAAGCTATATGTAGAAGGCAAATATATACAGCTTTATGATAACTCGGTTATGGCAGGTTAAGAAGCTGTCATTCCGTGGTTTCTAACAAAAATATGGTTTGCCATAAACTGAGGACAATGTGTTGTGGGGGATTAGAAGCATTTAGTACAAAGTTTTCCCCCAAACATTGGAGACTCTCCAAAACCTCATCCTGGTGATTGAGAAGTATGCTCCATTTACTTATAGGTAACTGGGATCCTGGAAGCCTTTAAGGCAGAAATGGACAGGCAGTGATTTTATAATAGATGGTAAAAATAATATCACTGAATTACAGAAAGCTATTTTATGTACATTGTTGTCATTCGAGTCTCAAAACAGCCGTGTGTACTGACTCTTATCTTGGTGTTTTCTCTGGGAGGTTAAGAATTTGTTTAAGGTCACATAGTTGGCAAGTAGCAGAGCAGGTATCAGTCTTATAGAGTGCTGTCTCACTTATTTTTGTTTTTAATTTAGAAATAAAAAGAAACATCTAGTCCAGTAGGGCCTAAGTGTTTTAAAAGCTACCCTTGTCATCACCCCCCTTGACCATAAGCATAGTTAACATAATTGGCTTTCTCACTAGAGAGAGAAGCAAGGTTAGCAAGAAAATATTTCCAGGATCTTTTCAATTTGAATAAGATATAAATGCCTAAGATGATAGCTAGACCTAATAGGTCACATAATGTTAGTTCCATTTATGTATCAAATGTGCATCAACAGAAACAATAGCATTTTTAATTTCCACATATTTACTTTTGAACTATTATTAGCAAAATATTTTTCTTCCTGATGAGGTCTTCATCACTCCTCTTTTTGTGAAATAAAATGTATCCATAGAAACTAAAATTTCAAAGAGGCTGGCTTTGCTTTTTGACTCTAAAAGTTTTAGGTTTTAAAAATAGAAGCCAGTTGATTTCTGCTGTTTCTGTAGCCAAGCTGCTGTGATCACAATAGATTTCCTGGCTGGTTGTACAGGGTACAGATGGTTTCCAGCACGTGTAAGAGGCAAGGTCCGACCTTACTGAAGACATGAATGAATCCTAAGCAGGCACTTAGTCTCTGTGGAGCAGGATGTGTGGGCAATTTGAATGTAAAACTACACCCTATTTGGAGGAACACTCTCCCCCTAAATTGTTTTGGGAACTTTTCTTAGTTCTACAGTCATTCTCCTACTGTACAATGGCTTATTTTGGGTATCAGGAATACTTCCTAGATGTAAATATTTATCACGCTTTCAAGAGATCCTGTTTACTCAGAAATATTACATGCAAGAATTGGAAGTCTTATGTTGAACATTCTAAGTACCTTTACCTATTAATGCCACATAATCCTCCCACTGATCTATAGATTGGGAAAATTGTGAGCAAAATTCTTTCTCATGTCTCCTTCCCCTAAAACGGTAAGCCAGTGCAAAACTTTTATAACTCCATGCCAAAGAGGTTTTACACTTAATTGAAATGGGAGACTATCTGCAAAATAATAGCTTAATTTTGTATTATTTCTTTTAGTCATGTGACTATAACTTGATTTCACTGTGTTGCCATAGTCAATAATGCATGAATTAACTGCCAATGCATTGAAAATCTGAAGTCCCATCTCCAAAAATTGTTTATTTCTATCAATATATAAAAATGCTTTAATATTATGTATATTAAAAGTATTAATAAATACTTCCCTTGCTCCTACACTCCTCTCTACCTACGGTTCCATTTCTTTGATCTCTCTCCTGCAAAGGGCTGTCTATACCTGCTGTCTATACCTGCTGTCTTATCTACCTTCATCCTCCAGAGCCCACACTCCAGTGGGCCTCTGATCGCCTCCATGTAATTGAAATGATTGTATAGTTGACCATGAGCAAAGCAGGGGTTGGTGGTGCTGACCTCCTGCACAGTCAAAAATCCGAGTATAACTTTTGGTTCCACAAAAACTTAACGACTAATAGCCTGCTGTTGACCAGAAGCCATACTGAGAACATAAAAGTCAGTTAGTATACATATACCACATTTTACTAATCCACTCATGTATTGATGGACACTTGGGCTGTTTCCACACCTTTGCAATTGTGAATTGCGCTGCTATAAACATTCGGGTGCAGGTGTCTTTTTCATAGAGCGATTTTTGTTCTTTGGGGTAGATGCCCAGTAATGGGATTGCTGGATCAAATGGTAATTCTACTTGCATCTCTT
>RJWJ010000371.1:32964-89417 GCA_004363605.1 Indri indri | reverse complement strand
TTCCATATGGCTTTCCACAGAGGTTGCACTAGTTTGCAGTCCCAGCTTTAAGAAACAATGGTGATATAGCACCTCTTGTATACTCCTGGATAGGGTTGGAACGCATTCTACTAAGCGAAGTATCCCAAGAATGGAAAAACAAGCACCACATGTACTCACCATCAAATTGGTAGTAACTGAACAATACATAAATGTACATATAAGAATAGCATCTATTGGATGTCGGGTAGGGAGGGAGGGGGAAGGGGGAGGGGCGAGGGGGAGGAGGGGACGGATATATGCATACGCAAAGGGTGCAATGCGCACCCTCCGAGAGATGGCCATGCTTGGGACTGGGACTTGGGGGGAAGGGGGGGGCAAGGGCAACATACGTAACCTAAACATCTGTACCCCTATAAACAACAAACAATAAAAAATAAAATAAAATAAAATAAAAAACAACAAAAAAAGTCAATTAGTACACATTTTGCATGTTATATGTATTATATACTGTATTCTTCCGAGGTCAGACGGGATCGGGCGTGTTCAGGGTGTCACGGCCGTAGACTACATACTGTATTTTTATAATGAGGTAAGCTAAAGAAAAGAAAATGTTATTCAGAAAATCATAAGGCAGAGAAAGTACATTTATTATTCATTCAGTGGAAGTGGATCAACATAAAGGTCTTCGTCCTCATCATCTTCATGCCGAGTCGGCTCGGAAGGGAGGAGGAATAGGTGGGCTTGGTCTTGCCGTCTCGGGCAAGAGACAGAGGAAGTGGAAGAGGTGGAAGGGGAGGCAGGAGAGGGGGGCGCACTCCGTGTGCCTTTATGGAAATACATCATAATTTCTGTTTTGCTTATTCATTTCTCTAAAAATGTTTCTACGTGCCCGCTTGACCTCTCCAACTGGGCTTAACAGATACCTCAGATTTCGCGTGTTCAAAGCAAGCTCCTGATCCCTGCCCCGCCTCTGCAGTTTGTCTTTTCTGCTGTCTCCTCTGTCTCAGGGTTACCCCCACCCCGTTGCACAACCTAACACCTCGAATACAGTCTTCGCTTCTCTCTTTCTCACGCCATTCTCTTGGCTTTACACTCACAATATGCAACCTTTCCTCGCTGCCGCTGTTGCTGACAGCCTCGGGTCAACCACTGCCCCCTCTCTGCTGCGACTGGTCTCCTGCTGCCACCCTGCCTGCCCACAGTTCTCCTGAATGACTGTGCATTTCAATCTTTGTCAAAGCAAAACTCTTCCCGTGGCCTCCAAGGCCCCTCAAGACCTGCCCCAGCTCCACCCAGTACCTCTCCAGGCTGCCTCCTCTGCCCTCCTCCTGGCCACCCTGGTCTTCTTGATGTTCCTTGAACACAGCAGCCCTGGGGCTTCTGCATTGGCTGTTTCCCCTGCCAGGAATGATTCTTTCGCAGATGTCTGCGTTTCAAACTCTTCCCTCCTTCCAGACTTGGCTTGAGTGTCAGCTTCCCAGTGAGCCTACCCCTAACCTCTGTGATTGCAATGGGCAGTCTATTCTTCATGTCATCTCTGCACCATCCAACCCTCTTACTCTGCTCTGTTTTGTTTTCAGTTACATCTACCATCTCCTAAGCTTATATAATCGACTTACTGCATTTGCTGTTTATCTCTCCCTCCAGTAGAATGTAACCCCCAGATGACAGGAATCTTTGTTTTGCTCACTGATGTTTCCCAGCATGCTGAGAACAGTCCCTGATACACTGGTCCTCCATATGTCACTGTTGGATAAGTGAATAAAGGTGGCAATAAGTTTGGGCTACATTATCCGTAACAGATCTAAAGCCCTTTCCCTCCCAACTCACCTTTCCCCACACCCTGTACATTTCTTTGTTGCAAAATTGCAGTTTTTATTTAGAGAAAAGAGCTTTTTTTTTTCTTTCCTTGGGAGCTTCTCCAAAGCAGATTCATGAGCTCAGTATTTGCTTTGATGCTGCTAAAAACCCAGGCAGGTTAATTAATGTTCACAGGGCCATTTCCTGTTATATGGCACAATGAGAATGTGTTCTCATGCACAAACCGCAGTCAGTACATGAACTGTACCTTCCTCATCTGAGTTTTGAGTTTCAAAAGGTCTCACAGTTACATAGCAGGATTGCTGTCTGGGAGTACGTTTTGATTTTCAAAATGTCACCACATTTCCAGTACCTGTGACTGTGGAGTCCCTCTTGTTGCCTCCCTCTCTCCTGGGGACACTCCAGGATGGAAGACAGCACCGTGTTCCTAAGGGCCTTCCTTCCCAAGGATTAGCAGAGATGTCCTCTCTCTGACTCTTTCTCTTTTGGAAGGTTCAGGCACCTTCAGACACGGTATGCACCCCCTCCTAGTACTTGGGGAAGGGGACCTAGTGTTCACAGGCATTTGGACTGGGTTATAGATTGGAAAGCTGTGGGAAACCCACCCCCCGGTGAGGACATCTTCCCCCTACTCTCTGATTGCTCCAGTAACATTCCATTACAGCACCTTGTTCACTTCCTTCTCAGCATATAACAAAATTTCTGATTATCTGGCCTATACATTTCTTACACAATTGTTATATAATTGTATATATACGGTCATGCACTGCGTAAGGTTGCGGTCAGTGATGGGCTGCATACATGAAGGTGGTCCCATAACATTATAATACCTTATTTTTACTGCGCCCTTTCTATGTTTAGATACATAAATAGTTACCATTGTGTTACAATTGCCTACAGTATTCAGCACAGTAACATGCTGTGTAGGTTTGTAGTCTAGGAGCAATACGCTATACCATATAGCCTAGGTGTGTAGAAGAATATACTGTATAGCCTAGGTGTGTAGTGGGCTATACCATCTAGGTTTGTGTGACACACTATGATGTTCACACAATGAAATCACCTCATGATGCATTTCTCAGAATGTATCCCCACTGTTAAGTGATGCATGGCTGTATTATATGTATGGTACGTAGAACTGCTATAATACTATTACATTATTTTTATCTGTGTTGCCTACTAGACCATGAACTCCAGGAGGGCAAGGGCTGTATCTCCAGCACTGAGTACAGGGTCTGGAATAGATGCTTCTCTTCTTATTTTTGAATGGGTGGATAATTGGTTAAAATGGAAGAAGGCAAGAGTAGCATAACTTCCTATTATAGTGGATGCTATGACATAATAAAATTGATTTCTGTACCTTTGTGTGTGCCATGGGAGCCTTATCTGAGACTTTTATCCTGCAACAGCAGTGGAAAAGAACTTCTGCCTGCAATCTTGCATATGGCGGTAAATTCTAGGTCTATCCCACATAAGTCTCCAGGTCACCATTTCTTTATTAGTGAAGTGAGGGAAATAAGCCGGGAATTCTCTCAATTTCTTCCTTTCGTTTAGTGTTTAGGATATTTTTGCTATACATTATTATTAAATTTGTTCATAATTTCATTAGTAATTTCCTGCATTTCAATCTGGTTCCATTTAGAGTCCTACTGTGTGCTAGCACTTTGCTGAGCTGCACAGCTTCTGACATGCAATTTGAAAACACAATTTAATATAAACATTATGCATATAAGAGAATCCATATTCTAATGGTGAGCTTGTATTTATGAGATATAATTTTTGATACTTATTCTTGAATTTAACCTAGAAAAGGTAGACAGTGACCAGTGGTAGTCTTAATTTTTATTCTTTTCCATGCCCAAATTATCACTTTACTAGTAGGATCATGGTTATAGTTTTTAAGGGAGAAGAGAACATAGAGATTATTTAATCCATATCCCTTATTTTACTAAGAATGATAAAAACACACTAACTTGACCAACATATCAGTTATCATGACAGCCATAACTGGAACACAGGTAGCCAGTGACTGTCAGTCCTTTGCTTTTGAGACTACAATTCAACATAACTCTATGAAACACCTATTTATGGTGCACAAGACAGACGTAGGTACCACCAGCCAGGGGAGCTAGAGATAATAATGTGTATTATAATTATAAGGAGGGTTACAATGTGCTGTAACCTGGTGTGTGGCCAGGGAAAATGAACCTAGACTAGAGCTCAGGGGAGGCCTCGTGTGATCTCATAGAACTTGAAGATGCATAGGAACATGTTCGGCAATGAGGAAAGAGGAAAATTCTAGGCCCAATAAACAGCCTGCACAAAGGCCCAGAGTAGATAGTGTGTGCGAGGAACTCAGTGAAGGCCAGAGGGAGTTCAGGGGCTGCTGGGGAGAGGGCTTGAGATAGATAAGCTAGGTGAGGATCAGACCTGGGAGTGCTTTATAGACCATGGTGAGGAGTAGATGGATTTGAATGGAAGCCCGCTGCAGGGCTTGCAGCAATCGGGTGGCTACCCTTGGAAGTCGTACGAATCATTTGAGTATCACTTTATTCTCGATGGCACAAAAGCAGAGCGCATGCCAGTCTTCAAGCTAATCCTGACCCGGCACTCAGCAGGCAGTGCGTGCAGGAAGTGGGGCTGCACTGCCATTCTGGCCGGCACCACCACTCCTTGCTGTCCGACCTGCATGCAGACCCACGCTTTGGCTTTCTAACTGTGTTTGCAATAATCCCATCTTCTTCCACCTTTGACCTAGCAGCTTCCCTATTTTGCCATTTTGCCTTGCTTGGAAGATCTCTTTCCTGTCCTGGTGTCCTGGGATGCCGTTTCTCTATCAAACTCCCTCAGCTGCTAGGAGCCTGTGGATTTGAGTCCTAGTAAATTGTGTCGGTCACTGAAATTCATTTGTTTTAGCACCTAACTTGCAATTAAAGTTTCAAAGGCATCATGCGCATTTGTTGCTTATATTGCTTTGCTTTATTGAGAATATTTGAGTTTTGAAATAACAATTTAATTTGAACAACTTATAATTTATTTCACTCGTTCCAGTTGACACGATTTAATTTTCTTTTGATTTTGTTACGGATGACGCAAGTGAGACATCGGAGTTATTACTGTGTGTTCAACTGCTTTTTATTTCTTCCTAATTTGCAGTTTTCTCGTGTACTGAAGAACAGAGCCTGGCCCACTTTTAAACAGGCCAAATCTAAAATCTCCCCACTACACAGCAGTGATTTCTGCCCCACCAACTGCCATGTCAATGTGATGGAAGTTTCTTATCCCAAAACATCGACCTCCCTGGGGAGTGCATTTGGTGTTCAGTTGGATAGTAGGAAGCACAATTCTCATGATAAAGAAAATAAATCTTCTGAGCAAGGTATGTTAGCTTTTGAAACTTTATCAAATCACGAAACGTAATGTAGGCAATCATAGCTATTCTTGCATCCTTGAAATTCAGTAGATTCCTGGAGTGTAAACAAGCCTGAACTTTTATAAAGAAAGGATTCCTCACTATAATCATTTGTATAATTATGCATAATTATATAGTGAGTGAAAATGGAGTTAGGCATTTTTATTATTTTTCTTCTAAGAAGGATGATTGCTCTTGCTTTCCTTATATGTATGATAGGCATAGCTCATTTTTCTCCTAAGAAGGATGATTGCTCTTGTTTTCCTTATATGTATGATAGGCGTAGCTCGTCTTGCTGTGAAAGCCACTAATCTAAAATTGCCCTGTAACTTGGAGAAAAATGCCTGAGGGATAGCTACAGGGATGCATGAGGCCATTCTTCACCATCACTGTAGGATGAGGGATTGAACTGTCTCCTTAACTTTTAATTACAACTCCCGATAGGCTTTAATTCCTGAATTAAATTCAGCATTGGATTGGCATTTTATTTTATGTAATCTTGAACCTCTAAAAGACTGGCTAAAGAAAATGGCTGGGTGCGGTGGCTCACGCCTGTAATCCTAGCACTCTGGAGGCCGAGGCGGGTGGATCACTCAAGGTCAGGAGTTCGAGACCAGCCTGACCAAGAGTGAGACCCCGTCTCTACTAAAAAATAGAAAGAAATGATCTGGACAACTAAAAATATATAGAAAAAATTAGCCAGGCATGGTGGCGCATGCCTGTAGTCCCAGCTACTCGGGAGGCTGAGGCAGAAGGATCGCTTGAGCCCAGGAGTTTGAGGTTGCTGTGAGCTAGGCTGACGCCACGGCACTCACTCTAGCCCGGGCAACAAAGTGAGACTCTGCCTCAAAAAAAAAAAAAAAAAAAAAAAGAAAATGGGGTGTGTGTGTGTGTGTGTGTGTGATGGAATACTATGGGGTGTCCCAAAATTCTCCATACAAGGGGAAATTTTTGTAATGAATATTTTGTAAATAAAGGTACATTTAGCTACAATTCTCATTTTCCCTATGTATGATGACTTTTGAGATACCCTGTATTCAGCCATGAAAAAGAAGGAAAATCTGTTATTTGTGACAACATGGATGAACCTGGAAGACATTATGTTAAGTGAATTAAACCAGGCACAGAAAGACAAATACTGCCTGAGCTCATTTATGTGTGGAATCTAAAACAGTTGATCTCATAGAAGTAGAGAGTAAAAGGGTAGTTACCAGGGGTTAGGGGGTGGGGGTCGGGGGGTTGGGAAGATGTTGGTTGAGGGATACAAAATTTCAGTTAGACAGGAGATTTGAGTAAGTTCCAGAGATGATCTATGGTATTAATACAATGTGGTGACTAGAGTTAACAATACACTGTATTCTCGAAAAGTGCTAAGAGAGTGGATACAAAGTGTTCTCACCACAAAAAATGATAACTATGTGAAGCAATGTGTATGTCAGTTAGCTATATTTAGTCATTCCACAATGTATTCAAAGCATCATATTGTACATGGTAATGCATATAATTTTATCTGTCAATTTAAAATAAATAAATAGAATTAATTGGATGGGATTGGTAAAATGTAAGGCAATAAACACTGCTATGGAATGATTTCACTTCCAGGGAAACTGAGCCCCATGGTGTACATTCAGCATACCATCACAACCATGGCGGCCCCTTCAGGTCTGTCTCTGGGACTGCAAGATGGTCATGGGCTCAGGTATCTATTAAAAGAAGAAGACTTAGAAACCCAAGATATCTATCAGAAACTGCTGGGCAAACTTCAGACTGCAATGAAAGAGGTGGAGATGTGTGTCTGTCAAATAGATGAGTAAGTATTTTGTACTGTACATTCAAGTTTGCCTAATGAAATAGCTGTAGAAAATGTGACTTTTGAAAAATCCAGTCATTCCCTCTTTAGTTTTTGGAAATGTAGGAGATCTGTGCTGATCATATAGGTCCTCCACATTCCAACACCTTAAATGTGATTTTTAAAATGGCAAATAGATATAGATATATATTTTAAGCAAGCATTTGATACCAGGGAAGAGAATGACAAAATTCTGTCCTGTATAAGAACACTAAATAAGTCTCAGTGTGGAAGTATTACCTTGAAAAATATATTTGAAAAAGTACTAATTTTTTATGAAGATTTCCTTGTATCCTTTACAATTCAGGGCACAATGTTTGTTATATGTGCACTCAATAGATACTCATGAAAGATATAAAGTATAATAAATGGGCCAGGAATGGTGGCTGATGCCTTTAATCCCAGCACTTTAAGAGGCTAAGAAAGGAGGATTGCTTGAGAGGCCAGGAGTTCAAAACCAGCCAGAGCAACATAGTGACTCTGTCTCTACCAAAAAAAAAAAAAAAAAAAAAAAATTAGCTGGCCATGATGGCAAACACCTGTAGTCTCAGCTACTGGGGAGGCTGAGGCAGGAGGATCACTTGAGCCCAGGAGCTCACGGTTACAGGGAGCTATGATGATGCCACTGCACTCAAGCCTGAGCAACAGAGTGAGACTGTCTCAAAACAAAAGTATAACAAATGCTTAGCATACTTGCTAAATGAGTAAATGCAAAATTGTGTACCTCTAGGACAAATACTTTTTTCTGTTCTGATTGAATTAATGGCCTACTAAGCAATAACCCAAATAGTTGTGCCAATAATTTTAAACAAGAGAAGGTGGGGTCAATTAATGACCACTGTTGCAGAGAAATCAGTTCTACTTACTCAAGAATTTCATGGTTGGAGACTTGCCTGCCCTCTGCAGATGATTTGTCCCGTAATGGTGTGCGATGATTCTTCACATCCAAGCAAGACAGCTCTGCAGAGTCAAAACAGGTGGGCTTTGGGGTAGCTCAGTTTCTCATCTATAGAAGTGGACAAATAATAATAATGAATTACAAGTTCGTGGTGAAAATTAGACAAGTTAGTACAGAAAGCGGTCAACATAGTGCCTGTATTATGCTTGCTCATGCATTCAAGAGAGAGAACTGATTGAATATATCCACAGTTGGTAGATTCTGAAACTGATATAAACACCATTATCCTCTTTTTATTGTGGTCTCTTTATGAAATTGTGGATTTAAATTGCTGCGGATGTGTACTCTTTACTTCACACGTATACGTCATCCATGGATAATCGTTCCGTGGATAATTCAGTTTCGACATGAAATATTTAGAACTTTTTCCAAGCCTTGGTTGTAATTAGACATCATACTGATGAAGTCATAATTGACATGCTCTCTTATTTTACATATCTTTGAAATTTAGCGATCAAAATCACCTTATATGCATCACATTCAAAAAATTATCTTCAAATATTTACTATTTGCTATTTTATTTTTCTGAAGTTTTATGAGTAAGTTAGAATTAAAATTCTGTTTTCCTATGTCTAATAAACTGGTTTTTAAAAATTACTTATCACCTTTCTATATTATTCGGTGACTTCGCCATTTACAGGTGAGTTAAACCATTTGAGATTATTAAGAACAGGAGACTATTTTTACGCAGTTGCTCGATACTTTTGAATTGCCTTGGAATCCTTGTGACAGAGAAGCTTATATTTTAGGGCAATTATATTTTACTTTATTTAATAAATGGGATTTTATTATATGATATGTTCTATTTCAGAAATCAGTTCTTTTCTCCTTAAGGTATTTAGGAAGCATACAGAAAAAGAGTCTTTATTTACAAGGCAACAAATAGTGACATTGAACCCTAGATCTTAGCTCTCAAAGGGATTTTAAGAGAACATCTGGACCAGTCCCATACTTCCAGTTCCAACAGTTATTATTTCCACTGTTTGGATGAGTCCTTTGTCAGTGGCAGAATTACTGATGTGCCTCAGCTGACACCGTGCAGAGACCAAGCCCCTGATGCCTTGCCTATCCACCACGACCTGGTGATTGTCCAGACTTTGTCTGTGTTAATTTATTGACTTTGTGTTGCTGTTGTTGTTGTTGTTTTGAGTTCACGTAATATAGAAATATTTTCAAGAAAAAATTTGAATCAAGGAGCTCCCTTTACTTGGTTTAAAATATTTATATTTAAAGCACTAGATGCAGAAAGGGGTTAAGTCATTTTTATTGACTAAAATGACTTCAAATGCTTATTTTTCATTTAAGATTTCCACACTCTGTTATTCTAAAAGCCTTTACCCAACTGTGCGTGTTTATTAGAAAAGTGACATGAAATGAACAAATGATTGGAGAAGCTAACTTCTTGTCCTCTGTGTACACCTATTAATTTAATTCTAAATATAAATACAAATATATTATGCATAATTCAATGTGCAAAGTGATTGCTTTAAAACAGTACGGTTGTCCCAGTGCCTGGATTCCCTGGCCCTTAATATTCAACGATGCTACAATGCAGTCAAGCTTAACAAATTATTTAAAAAGCTGGTTACCAAACAATTTTCTCACCATGTAGTGATTATTCTTGTTCAGACAAAGATGTCTTTGCAGAATGGAGAAGCAGATCTAGGATGTGCTGCCAAGTTTTAAGGGAAATTGCCTCATATCATCTCCTTGCTAACCTTTCTAGAACTTATTCCTTCTTGTGAAAGGGCCTGGCATGGAACTTGTCTGATCATGAAGTCTGGTTACCCTGTCACTTGGGACTACCTCTCCTAGAAACAAAATTTCCTTGAACACAGAGGCTTTTCACTAAATCCTCCAACTTAGCTTCAGATCCAAAGATGGAATTAGAGACAAATTTGCTGTCTAGCAACGTGAGAAAAGATGACGTTATGAATTTAATCAGGGATTTGTGATTCCTGTTTCACTTTAGGAAGCTAAATTCTTTTACCCTTTAATGGTCTATTTTCTGGTTCATGACACTTAGATACTAGAAATAAGCAATAAGCAGAATAACTCAGGTCCGGAATCTTGGGTGGGATTTCAAAATAGAGGATTTGTGTGTTCTCACTGGGAGGAAATGGATGAAGAGTACCGGGGCTTGTGAAGACAGGAAATTTGAGAATAGACTTCATTTTGCAAGTGCCAGATGCCTCAGGATGGAGTGATGAGCAAACTGCATTGTAGGACAGTTAGCGACCTGAGGGTTACAAATAGGAATGGTGGTGTTGGTAGTGGAATTATCTTTCAAGTTTCTGTAAGCATTTTGCAGGTAAATGTACAAAAAGAGGGTATGACTTCATAAAAACTAACATTTATTATAGGCCTATGTGCTAGGCAGGTTTATGTTGTTACATACATTGGCGTATTTCATTCTCACAGTCCCTGTGTGATTTCAGTTATGAAACACAGGGATGCACCACGGACATCTCATACGTAAATTTGTTTGTGAAACTGAATTATAATTTCCTCATACTCAAATCTGTTCTGACTCCTCCTCCACCAAGGTCTGCCCCTTCTCAGTAAAGTTTTCCCTTCTCTTCCGTCCATCAAGCCCAAATCCAGGTAATGGTTTTGCTGCTTCTCTTTCCTTCCCCTCCACCTGCAATACCTCACCAGGGTCTGCCAGTTATACCCCAGAATATATCCATACCTCTCACCATAGATTGTGTCTTCGTCTTCCCTCCCTCATGCCGCCGTAGGAGCTTCCGAGCTGGCCTCTCTCCGATGCACTCCGCATTCAGCCTACGCCGGAGGCATTTGTGAAGGCAAACTGTGCCAGTGCCCTGCCTGAAACTGCTGAATGGCATTGCACCGCAGTAAAGTAATATCCAACGCATTATTGTGGCCTGCAAGTTTCCACACCACCTGTCCCCATCCACCTCTCCACACTTACCTCACGGAGCTCCAGCTGCATTAGCTGCTTTCTGTTCCTGGAGGATGATAAACTCAGTCCCACGTGGCTGGCCTCCTGAGCACCCAGTGTCAGGCCGATGTCAGGTCTGCAGAGAATCTGTGTCTAGTATCCCAAGGTAAAGGAGATATTCTTCTGCTCAAGTACTCAATGTAAAGGGGATACTCTCTTGCCCAGGTACTCACGCCATACTGCCTTAGACACCTGGTTTCTATGCAACACCTGTTTTTTTTTTTTTTTTTTACCACCTTTGTTGTTATGTTAACAAAAAGTCTAAAGTCTCACAGGCTTAAGACAACAAAGGTTTCTTTCTTGCTCACTCTGCATGCCCATCGTGGGGCACAGGGTCTCTGCTCCACATTGTCCTCACTCAGAGTAACAGGCTGGACTGTGTCTGATTGTCACAGCAGGGAGAAGGGAGTGAGGCACACCACACATGGGAGGTATAAAGGCCTCTGCCTATAAGGGACCCGTGTCACATCCACTCACATTGGCTAAAGCAAGTCACATGGCCGTGCCTGCCCTCAGAGGGTGAGGGGAATGCCACCTGGTCACGTTCCCAGCAGATTTGCAACCCTGGTAAACAGTGCTGACAACCTCCCTGTTCCTGCCAGAATATGCAAGTTAGGGGCAGGGAGATGGGCTTTTGCAAAGAATGTGTGTGTAACAGCGCATTTCACCCACGTCACATCTAAATTGGGCATAATAACGATACCTACTTCATATGGTAGTTTTAGGGATTAAGTGAATTAATACCTGTTATTAATAAGTACTTAGCACAGTGACTGGCATAAAAGCTCAACAAATGTTAGCCATGATGATGATGAGGATGATGATACTAAAAACACACAGGTAGTCGCAATATACTATGTAGAAAAATCTTTATTAATCATGGTATTAGGAGGAGATTCATCTGGAGTGGCATACTGCTGAGGTTTTAATTAACGGACCTTTAGTAGGTAGCTTAATATTGTAGATGAGCAAAAGTAAGGGAAAATATTTCTGCCTGCACAAATAAAATATTATAATTTGATGCCTTATTGTTATTTTTCAAAATCTAGAAATTTTATGGAAAAACAGGGTGTTAAAAACATGGTTTCTCTATCATTCGTTTGTAAGCCTAACGTTTGTTCCCGCAAGGTCAGTGCAGGCATGATGCAGCTGTTTTAAATGAAAAGCAAGCATGTGAATACAATTCCTATAACTTTGAAAAAAATGTTTATACTTAGCCCCATGACTTCTAATTTAAAAGATCCATAAGCAGAGAGGAGTTTGGGCAAAATAAGAAGTCCTGCACATCTTTCCTCTTTGGTATTCAGAGTTCATCTGTCTGTGCAGCATGGAGCTTGCATAATTGGAGTTAGTCTAATGTTTTAATCTTTTGGATAGAGGGGGTGAATAAATACACAATCTGTTTTACAGGACATAAAAGTATCTTTACAGCTAGAAAAACAGTGTTAAAAATTATGCTTAGATTTCAGTTATTGAACATGTTCATAGGGTCTTGAGCAATGTGACATAGCTCCTCTAATTTTTACCTGTGTCTAAAAAGGATAGAATGCCAAAGTATTAGTCAAGCATCACCTAACCTGGCTATCCTATTTGAAATGGCAGCTTCGTGCTTCCTTCCCCTGTTTATTTTTCTTCTTAGCATTTGCCACCATTTGATATACTGTAAAGTTTACTTGTTCATTTTTCGTCTCCTCTCAGTAGGATTTGAGCTCCAAGGAGGCAGGGCCTTTAGTGTGTTTTGTAAACTGCAATAACCAAAGCACCAAGAACAATGCATGATATAATAAATGTGTTTAATTAGTCAGTGAAATTACTTAACAGGTATTTACTCAATGCACAGCATTGGGCTTGATATTATGGGATATGTATAATGGAGATAAGATATTTTCGTAGTCTTGAAATAACAAAACAAACATTACATTGCTCTGGAAAAATGAGGGTCAAGATATGGGCTGTTGATTGGAACTGAATGTCATAGGGTTGCAGTGAATGCAGAGGTGATTGTCGCCTTGAGAAGCCACACACGGGCCGTTTGTTTAGATATGGTTTAATTCGGTTTGCAAGTTTTGTAGCATGCTGCTTGGTAATTAAGAGCAATTCCAGTTTTGCCTAATTTTGAGTTAGGCACTTCTAGCAGGAATATTCCATAGCCAAACAGTCCAGCCTACAGTGGTGGGATCGGCAGCTACTCAAAGTCTTCGTAAGGTTTCACACCAGTTCCGTCTGAGCGTGACATTTTAGCCTGGAGCCAAGTGTAAGAGCTCCTCATTTGGGCAGGTTTGTGACATTTCTTCCTGGCTGGATTGCGGATGATATTCGAGCTGCCCCTGCTGCTTCCTCCTGTCTTCACCCTGCATGTGACTCTGCTTTTAGTTAGTGTCTAATAATCTCTAAGGCCAGGACTCCTGTTTGTGTGAAGGGTGAGAGGGATTGACATGAGGATATTTTCCCCGTCAAACAGAGAAAGCCTGGGAGAAACCTAAGGCAGGAGTAGAAGGGTAGGTGGGTCTTTAATATCTAAGGATGAGCCATTGGGAATATCACAGCACATTTAGTGTACGTGTTTAATGTTTGGTCAGCACTTTAAGGATGACCAAGTGTTTTCACATGGTGGTGATGGCATGTCCGTGTGAGGACAGAGAGGTGACCCCATTGTGCACCGGCAATGTGTTGCCCTCAGTGCATTCTCACAGTAGTCTTGTGGGCTAGTTATTCTTATTATTCTCACTTTGCAAATGTCAAGGACAACTATCGTAGCTTTGTTTTAGCTACAGTGATAAGTGACGGAACCAGGATTTGAATGCAGCTTTCTGGTTTAAATGTGTGTGCTGTTAGTATTTCTTCTTCTGGGAAGAAAAATTGAACTTTCTCTGACATGCTTTTTTTATGCAATAGAATATTTGATGTGAAACATGGAAGCATTCTAGAAATATTTGTAAGCTTATCATATTCAGCAAATAAGGTAGTTATCTATAGCAGACGGTTTGAAAATGTGCACTTATGTTTTTTTTTTTTAATAACACATTGCAGCCTTCTGTCTTCGATAACGTATTCTCCTAAATTAGAACGTAAGACGTCAGAGTGTATAATACCAACAGACAGCGACAATGAGAAGGGGGAGAGAAATAGCAAACGAGTCTGTTTTAACGTAGCAGGAGATGAACAGGAAGATTCGGGTCACGATACCATCAGCAACAGAGACTCTTACAGGTAATTCATTAATTCCTCAAACCCATTTTATCAACAAAGTCAAATGTGATTCTGTATTTTCCACAAAGGTCTTGAAAAAACTTTGTGATCTTTGGGGTTTTTTTTGGTCTCAAAATGTTCTTATGTTATTATCAACCTCAGACAGAGCATAATGGGGCAGCATAATCTGTCAAATTCTTCCCTTTCATCATCTGAGTAACTTGGAAAAAGCATTTTTTTCTCCAGCTCTGTGGGCCTAATTTGGGAGACTTGTTCTATATGTGGATTGCATAACATGGATAGCAAATATGAAAATTGTGCCTATACAGTATTAACATTTTTTCTACATATCTGTTTCTGATCATTGGGAGCGATGTTCTTTTTATATTCTCTGTTCCAAGCTAATTGGACTAATTTCACTTGCCCACCCCCATGATGAGCTTTCTTCCCTTGGATGTCTTCTTTGTTAGTTTTCTAAGGCTGCCGACAAATTAGTACAAACTGGGTGGCTTAAACAGTGGAAATTTATTATATTATCATGTAGTTCTGGAGGCCAGAAATCTGAAACCAGGGTGTTGGCCGTGTTGGTTCCTTCTTAGGGCTGTTGGTTCCAGGCCTCTCTCCTTGGCATGTGAGTGGTCATCTTCTCCCTGTGTCTCTTCACATCAGCTTCCCTCTAAGTGTCTTTGTGTCCAAATTCCCCGTTCTTATAAGGACACTAGTCATATTGGAATAAGGATCCACCTTAATGACATCATTTCAAATTTGATTACCTCTATAAAGACCCTATCTCCAAATAAGGTCACATTCTGAGGTTCTGGGTGTTACACGTCAACATAATGAATTTTGGGGGTGACACGATTCAACCTGTAAAACTCCTTCCAAGCTCTTTTGTCATCTTCCTACCAGACTCTCAAATGACAGCTCCTCCCATGAACTTCCTTAATTGGTGAGGGCTTTTTCTCCCTTGAACCCTTGTATCACCTGAAACCTCCTGGAGGACTGCCACAACCTGCCACATAAGCTGTGTGTACAGCTTTGACATCTCCCGTTCCATTTGCATTAATTGAAGGCAAAACCTCTCTCATCTCCTCTTATTTATTATACTGCGTTTTGTAATGAAAGGATATTCAATATTAATCAAATGAAAGTTATTCTCATCAGAGGTATTTATCACAAACTAGTAGCTAACATTAAAAATATAGTTTTCCCAGATACGTGGGGGAAGAGGGTGATTTTATGTAATCCCCACCGCAACCTTGTGTGGCAGGTTCTGACAGTAACTCCATTTTCCATGACGGGAAGCTGAGGCTCAGAGCAGCAACACAGTTTGCCTGTGAGACCAGGTGGTCGGGCTTCACAGTTTTTTTCTCTTAACCACTCTACCGTCTGAATTTCTGTTTCTGAAAAGGATTTTAACAAGTACATAGAGTTAATTATTCCTAGAGATTTAATAATAGATCACACAGATTAACTACTTTTACCGTTTCATTTACTTTTAGCTTCTAAGTATACCAACCTGCTCTCTAATAGGAATCTGTGGGGTTTTCCCCAGTGGGAAATTATGTGTTTAAAAATACTTTCTTACCTCAAGTTCTTATTATCAGATAATTAAAATTACCCTGATGGTTTCCCTCTAGACTAAGATAGAAATTTTAAATATAAATTTAAAGTTAAATAAGTCCTTTTTACTTATTCTGGGAGGAAAGAAAATATTTTATCTCCTCAACTATTTCTGAAACCTGCATTGGTCCATATTCTCTCTCTCTCTCTCTCTCTCTCTCTCTCTCTCTCTCTCTCTCTCTCACACACACACACACACACACACACACACACACACACATTTTAAACATTCTTTTCTTGGATGTTCATCATTATCGAGCATATACCTGTGCTCAGCTCTGAGATGGAGACAAAGTGCGGATCCTCCCTAAGGAAGCTGAGAGTGTAACCAATAAGTTGTAATTTAAGCTACCAGAAAGGGGTCAAAGGAAGAAATCATGAAACAGGACCATGTCTCTGTTAGCAAATTATCTTACTGCAAGTGTGTGCCATCAAATAGATTATGCATAATTTTAAGTTTGATTTGACTCCTGGTTTTATAACTACACATTTAAAAAAATTCATTTAGGATTAGATTATACGACATAAGAAAATTCGAAATACGATTGAATTTAAAATACATATTTTTTGGAAAAGTAAGATAAACTGAGTTGAACATGTTTGTCTTTCTTACAGTTTTCTATAAGACATATTCATTAATATAGCTGTGGCATAAGTTTATGTAATATGAAACCACAGGGAAACCTGGGCAAATGCACTCTTAAAGTAACTGAAGCTCTTTCTTTTCAGCGACTGCAACAGCAATAGGAATTCCATCGCCTCCTTCACCAGTATCTGCAGCAGCCAGTGCAGCTCGTACTTTCACAGCGATGAAATGGACTCAGGTGCGTTGGTGAAGGCGTGCATACTTTTTGATGTTAGTCCTATTGGCGATAACTTTTAAGGGATTACTTTCTTTGATCCATATGCATTTTTAACTTGTGTTATTCTTGGTGGCCATATGTATTGCATTTCAATTTTATGTGCTTGATAAAGTCCATTTCCCAATCCCATTATAAAGAGAGTGAACGAAAAAGAGATGAAAGAAAGAAGTGAACTAATTTTTGTCTTAAGATATGTTTTATGACCTTTCTACATACTATGAGGGATTATAGGTTCACTGGAAACCCATTTTACTCGAAGCATTAGGCATTATTGATTGGGATGAGGAGGTGAGAAGGAGTTGGAAACTCAGGACTTTTAAGACAGCAGGTGCACCTGAGCTAGGCTCGTATGTGGGTGATGAGGAGCAGGGTACTGGGAGAAACACTGATGGGTATAAATATCTTGTAGATATTCTAGATGATCTTATTTTTTGTGTGTTAAGAACAAAAACTTCATCCAATTAGAACAAATCTTAATTTTTAATTATGCAGTTTATTTCAATTCTTCGACCATTAGAAAAACACACCATTTGAAAGAGTCATTAACGAGTGTCCTTTTTGTGAAGCACTCTGCTTTCACCTGTTTCAGAACAATCATCTGACATCCTAGGAGCTATTAAATCTTTTGCAATTTGTTTTTGGAACATGAGAACCATTATATGGAATAAGAGTTTATGTTAAATTTTTTATTGTATCTAATATTAAAATATTTTGGAATGGTAAACATAAGATGAATGATCTGGGTGGTTTTTTTTTCTTTGTTTTGCATCCAGGTGATGAACTTCCTCTAAGTGTTCGCATTTCTCATGATAAACAGGACAAGATACATAGTTGCCTTGAGCATCTTTTCAGCCAGGTACAATTGGGGCATTTGTGGGTTATTATTTTCACAGACTAAACTGTCCAGAATCCCCTTTTCAGATGTAGTAAAAATGCTCAAAATTAGAGTGGAAAGGCCTCCATCTACACCTCCACCTCCTTTATGTCAATTTCTGCCACTTCAAGTAGGAATAGATTCCTTCAGCCAGCTAACCTAAAGGATATCAAGAATATCAAGTATTTTACAGTCCTTAGAAAGTTATAGTTACACGCACAGAAGTTATGCTTTTTATTTGGGTTTTCTTGGGGGGAGGTGGGTTTTCAGAATACTTTATGATATTTCTTGCTTAACCTTATTCCTAATTTTAAAAAGTTCAAATTCTCTTGGTGCTAATATTGGTGTTTTGCATTTAAAAATAATTATAGCCATAATCAAAACTGGTAGTATAGAGAGGTTTTACCACTTTGAAAAGGATTCCAATAACTTTTCGGGGGGGTTTTCCTAATAACTCCAGATCTTTGACTTTTTTTTGCAAGGTGAATTTATATTTTGTATTAATATATGTTAAGATAGTCAGAATGTCATTGTAAATGTTTTCATGTGAGTTTATTCCAATATTTTAATTAAAGATAGGTTTCACAAGCATCATGGAGTTTCAAAAATAATTATTTTAATAAAAAATACTTTACAGGATTTACCCTTAGAAATACATATTGTGCATTATGAGAAGTATATAACTGTCAGAAATCTCGGCTATTCATAGGTGGATTCAATTACCAATCTCCTAAAAGGGCAAGCTGTTGTGAGGGCCTTTGACCAAACCAAGTATCTCACACCTGGTCGAGGATTACAAGGTAAGGTTTAAAATATTATTGTTAGAAGCCCTTTGGAAACAAACAGTGGTAGTCAGGATAGCCCTGAAGCAAAAGCATCGTATAAGAAGAAAACTTCTGGTTACTTGTGTTTCATAAATCACTGAATATTTCTTCTATTGTGGTAATTTTTGAATATGTAAAAAAATCAGTATAGAATCTGTTAGATTGCTTTGAAAGTTTAAAATGTTTAATGCCTACAGAGGCTGGGCTGAACAAAAATAAGTCAATTGAAGATGCATAAGTATTAAGTTACTTTTGCTGAAACCAAAAGTAATCGTAATGCCTACCTGATTATATCCCAGTGGTGGGGAAGGGGTGTGGGGAATGTGAGTTGGCAAACAGAATAGGATATAGAGCTGCCGCTTCCTTAAATCTAGTTTGGGATATTGAAAGTAGAATCTTCATCTACCTTTGCTTTTTTGCTTAAACATGTGTAAGAAAATAACATTAAGGTTTGATTTTACATTTAACAAGTGTTCTGTTGTGCTATGGCAAAAGAACTTACCACCATGCTAATAGTCTAGGACAACAGTGATAAAAGAAAGAAGATTCTGAAGCTTCTGGGCTTATGTGTTTGGGAATTGTTGAGATTTAAGAAAGATTTTCTGTATTTATTTAGAATTTCAACAGGAAATGGAACCAAAGCTGAGTTGTCCAAAAAGGTTAAGGCTTCACATCAAGCAAGATCCTTGGAATCTTCCCAGCAGCGTTCGGACTCTTGCTCAGAACATCAGAAAGTTTGTTGAAGGTCAGCATGCAAGGCAAAGAGCATTGCCTCATGTTAGCAAGGATCATTCTAAAACCCATTAAAACCAAAAGTTCAGTAACACCTGATTGTTTTGTGCAGCGTTTCATGTTGCGAGGAAGATAAAAGTACTAAAAATGGTGAGGGAAAAGGAGAGACAGAAAGAATGAGATTGCAGGACCTGGTTTCCCAGGGTTATAAACAGTGTAGACTATAACATGGAGAATATTCTGATTGAATAAAATAAGGGCTCAAACTTATGAAGACAAAAGGAACATGGAGAGAGTTTAATATTTATAATGTGAAACAATATCAGAAAAAATTGTGAAGGATTCACAAAAGGCATGATGAAGCTAAAGTTTATGGAAAGTCTCAAAAAATTGTGAATCTGTGTGAGAATCAAAATAATTCCATAGGTCACATCATTAGTTTTTAAGTTTCTATTTCAGAAGTGTTTGTCTATGTTGATATTAACTACCACGACATTATTTATTAATACCTGACATCTATATTTGATACAACTTGTAAATTGGAGATAGAAAACTTCAAGACAACTCCAATGAGTCTGATTGCACGTCGTTTAGGGTCAGGGTGATTAAGTAGAAAATTGTGAGAGTTTCCAAAATGATTATGGTGAAAAAGATGAAATGAGAAATTTAATTTTAAAAACGTCAACTTCAGCAATTTTCTTCCCAATGATTAGACCAGTGGTTGGCAGTGTCTGGAGATATTTTTGGTTATCACAATTATGGGTGTGCTAGTGGCATCTAGTGGGTAGAGGCCAGGGGTGCTGCTAAACATTTTGTGATGAACAAGGCAATCCTTCACAACCGACAATTTTTTGGCCCAATGTTTTGGTAGTGCTAAGGTTGAAAACCCATACAATAAATATTTTGCCTGTATTTTCTTTATTATTCCTCAGTAATTTATATGTCTGTTGGATATGGTAAATAGTATTCATGAGAATTACAGTATCATTTCAGTCTCTATCTTTTTTAGGGTAAATTGAAGGGAGTTGTATACTTTGCTGACAAAAGACAGCTCTTTATACCTGATGGAGTCTGAGCCAGTCACTTAACTCCTTTAGGCTCCAACTTCCACATTTATTAAATGACAGAACTGGTTTAGATGTTCTGTGATTACTAAGTGTTCTGCATAGAAATATACTCAAACATAATAGCTTAGATATTGTTTAGAGATCAGGAGAGAGGAGATTTGTAAGATATGGAACACTTCCCCAAATAAATCACAGCAATGCTGTTGGGTGATAAAATCTTGTTTTTGACAGCTGTATTTCTTAGCTGTATTTTTATTTTATGGCTTAATATAATGGTTACCTGTGATACTTTGTAACATCACGTTTAATGAAAAGTCTGAATTCAAAAGCTCCCAAGATAATGAATAGCATCAGTGATAAATGCCTTTTTAAAAGACAGTTAAATTTAAGGAATTTAAGCATATACTTAACAGTAAAAGGCATATTTTTGCTGAATAGATGCCAGTTTCATAACATTCCCAGATGTTATAATTCTGCGATTGTTCTCATCATCTTCGAGTATTTCTTTTTATAATACATTTATTTTTGACTAAATGCAATGTTGGACAGAAATGGAGAAATTCTCAAAACCTTTTTTGTTTTGTATTTTTTTGAATAGCTTTAAGATAGAAATTTCTAATGCAGGATAAAAAGCTTAATTTTTAAAAAGGTGTTCATTTTAAGAATCTTACATTTTCATCTCAAGTCCTGCTTTTTGTACTCTTTGTACCTCATGTCACAATAAGCCATGAATGACAACTGTATACTTATACTGACTGATTGATTGATATATATTATGAATATCAGTGCCACTCTTGGTCGCGGGAGCCCAGCAGCTGGTTGAGCATGGCTGGATGTGCTAAGATTCTTAGAGTCAAGGGAGTGTGTGTGTATAGGGGGCTCTTTGTAGAATTTATAGTAAGTTGCATCCCTGGTTGCAAGTTTCAGTGAGCTCTTTGGATAAGAGCTATGATTGTTACTACTGTGTTAAGTGAGTCTTTAAAAAATGATTACTTTACCACCATTGCTCCAGCCTAGTGGACTAAGCAAGGAAGAGGACAAGCTGCCATTTCCTGGTGACGTGTGTGGTGTTTGGTCCTGTTATATGGAATGGAAACATTGGGGTCGTTGAAATCAGTGTTTGTTATGTAGAGGTACTCTGAAGTAACCTCACCAGTTCAGCGTGAATTTATCTTATTCAACTTAAAGTCATTTTCATTCTACTTCTGAAATTGTCTTTATTTAGAGAATGATTTAATGAAGGGTTAGGTCTTGGCTGAAAATTTAACATAATGCCACCTGGCCAGAATTTGATGTTTTATATAGGTAGCGGGGGTGACCTGGTCTGATGTTTCCCGGTCTCTGATTTCAAAATATCTCATCAATTATATACCAAATATGATATCAAAAATCATAATTCTATGATCTGTCTTTAGGAAGGATTGTTATGGTGCCATTCAAAAATTGTATCATTATATACTCATCCGTCCATAGCAGGTTAGTTAAACTGCGGGTAGAAGAGAACAGAGGAGATAGTGGATTAAGTGGGGCTACATTGATTATGTGGTGTCGCTAAGATGATGCCTAGCTCCTTCTTCACCTCTCACTAAGTTATGGTCTCATATTATCAGCTGAATGAAGATATTTTTACAGAGTAGCTCATCATCACCTTCAATTCAAATGTTTGTTAGCGAACGTATTTTCAACCCTTTGCTCCCTACAAAAATTGTACTCTTTTCAAAGTCTCCCATTTTTTCAGTAACCTACTTTTCTTTTTCTTTTTTTTCTGCATTTGTCCATTATCCTAAAGAATATTTCTTCAGTTTTCCCCTTTTTCATCATCACCTCAGTAATGGTGATGATTTTCTGGCTAATCTCCCATCTCCATCTTTTCCGATTCATATATACCATTACCAGATTCATCTTCCTAAAACACCATGTTCCTAGCGTCAGTACTCTGCCACTGAGCTTGTAGTGATTTTCTGTTAGATAAGTGTAAACTTATCAATCTGATGTGAGAAAGAAGCCATGTTTCAGTGGAGCTTTCTAATTGTATCCCAGTCTCAGTCCTTAAGAATAACATCTCTCCGTGCTAGATTGTCGGATATTTGTTACTCATTTTTTACTATATTCCTTTGCTAGCACAATTTCTCACTCTTAGAATATGTACCTATTCCCTTGACAGTCAAAATTTAAATTTTTTTATAAAATATTTTCCAGTCTGACTTAGAATTCTATACAGCTTCAGCTAGATCCAGATTACAACAATAACAGTCTTCACGTGTATATAGAGCACTTTAAACAATTTTCAAAGACTTTTCATATATATTCACACTTATTTTCCCTACGCAGGCCTGTAAAATAGATAAGGTAGATGTTATCATCATTTATGAATGAACCGAGACTCAAAAGTAGGTTAGCAATTTTCTAAAGCCACAAAGCTAGTATATAACAGATTGGTCTTCGGACTCTTAGTTTAATATACTTTCCTGCCTCTGAAATCCTTTTGTTCTTGCAGTCTCACTTGTAAAATTTAGTGCCCTTCCATGTATTTCCTGCATTCTTATCGGTTAATTCTGTCTCTCTGACTCTATTGTGAACCTGTCTAAAATAGGATATAGCTTAACCTTTTTTGTTTTTCCATAATCTTGAGTACTTAGCAGGAACTGTGTAAGTTTTTAAATTTACCTGTTGCAAGTAAACTATATTCCATTTGGAAACAAATGAACCCATAACTCATTGGGCGCATAGTAATTAGTATGAAGTTAATACACATTTATCAAACATCTCTGATTGGCCCTGTGTAAGATATGGTGGGAAGAAGAGTATATATATAAAATTTTTTTAAAGTAACGGTGGCAAAAGTATTATTTGAGAGTTTATTGACATACACTATAATAGCTGTAAGAGTTTAGACAACACTATGCAGGCTAAAATAGCTAAGGATGACCTACAGAGTTGGCAGGATTTGAATGGTGTTTTATCTACTAATATACTTCAGAGTTAAAAGACATTTTAGCATCTTGAACAATGGATAGAATTTATATAGGCAAATAGTCAAGAATAGAATGTCAAGTCAATGGGATTTTTATTATCTAATATAATAAGATTGTGCTAATTTTACTCCACAGTTAAAATGTGGTATTTGTGGCAGAAAAACAGTGAACAGTTAACTGATGTGTTTTCTTTCTCTGCAGAGGTAAAGTGTAGGATACTCCTGGCTCTTCTTGAATATTCAGGTAACATGTTACATTATTTTTACTATTGAAGTATCGTGGCCCAGGATCTTAAATGTCTTATAATATGAAGGCTATGCCCTCAGCCGTTTACAAAGATAGATGTAGATATGATCCCTACCATCTCTGAAGCCTTGGAAAGATTAGAAAAAATACACAGTTTTGATAAAAACACAAAAACATACATTCATCCTCAATTATAGGTAAAGATATGAATTCATATGTAAATATACATTTAAACAGAATGTCATTAAAAAGGAGAAAGGGAGCAAGTTTTGCTGAAGGTAATTGTGCTAACAGGATTTATTGTGAAACTGCGCCTAACTTTAATATGAACAAGGATGTATGTCAGCATTTTACAAATCTTACTCATATTAAAACGTTTCTACCACACACTTAGTGGGAGTTCAAAAAATATTGGCAACGCAAAGTGACATTGAAGGACAATTAAGTATTTGACGAAACTCTAAATTGCAGACGGCAGACTGTTAGTGTCGTAAAGGCAGGCACTGTATCTATTTTGATCATCCACAAATGCCTAAAATAGTGGCTGGCACGTAGATGTTCAACAAACATTTGTTACAAAGGAAGAATCTATGCAATATTTTAGCAAGGTTTTTATTAAAAAACCATTTAGGAGGAAATGGCCCCTCAAATACATGCTGGTGAATAGTTTAATGTTAGCTTGCTATATTTCTCTTTCGGGAGATACAGAGACATATAGATATGTAGATTGACTTATTTGTATTATTTTAATCTATGTCTCGTAAAGTGTGTGTGTGCACAAATGCTATTATACTAACCTTACATTTCGATAGGGATTTTTTCCTAAAACTATAACCTATTATATAGGAACAATTACCTGTTAGAGTAGCTTTTGCTGTGTCAAAAAAAAAAAAAAAATCCCCAAACTTTGTGGCTTAAAACAGCCACCAATTATTATTGCTCACCTGCCTAGTGTCAGCTGGGCTGTTCTGCTGATCTGTGCTACGTTTTATTGATCTTGGCTGGGTTTGCCCATGTGTCTGCAGCCAGGAAGTGGGTTGCCTGGGCACAGATGATCTAGGGTGCCCTCGCTGACATATGTGACACTTGGCTGTTAGCTGCAGTAACAGGGCTGCCATATCTCTCATAATCTGTGAGGCTCACCTGTTCTTGTTCACATGGTGGATTTGCAAGGTTCCGAGAAGAGAGAAGTGTACAAGAGCTTGCCACCATCTGTTGGCCAAGGTGTATAGCTGGCAGGCTCAGATTCAAGGGGTAGAGACGTGGACTCTGCTTTTGATGGAGGAGTCTCAAAATTATATTGCAAGGGCATGGGTACAGGGAAGGGAAGAATTTGTGAACACTTTACAATCTACTACACTCAGAAATTTTTAATTATAAATGATTGAATCAGCCAAGTTAACCAAGAGGGTTTTTATCTGTTGGTTGGTTTTTGCCTAAATTAAACACATTTTTACCTTGCTTTTTGAATGAGTAATAATATTTGGTCATTAAGTATGAAATGTTCTATTTCCTTAAGTACTAAGTTTAACAGTTAATATCACTGACATTTCATTCTGACACTTGTGTTGTTTTATTTTTATTGTGAAGGTACATACTCAGTCTTGCAAACACATGTTTTGGCTTGTGATTATCTTTCACATTTTTTTTAGAGCAATTTTTGTGAAACCGTGGATAAGTCAAAAATTTGTGTTATTTTTGAATGTGAGTTCTGCTGTGGAACCAATGCAGTGCAGACAGCTCTAAATATCCACCAATCATTTGGGAAGGATGTGGCTAATGAACACACAGTATGTCGATGGTTTAAGAAGTTCTGTTCTGGTGATTTTTATCTTGAAAATGAGCCACGTGGCAACTTGAGACCAAGGTGGATAACGATGAGTTGTAAGCTGTAGTGGAAGCGAATCCATCTCAACCTATGCCTGAATTAGCAGCAAGGTTTGACGTTACTATTCTAACAACATGGGACCATTTGAAACAAATTGGCAAGGTAAAGAAGCCGGATAGATAGGTTCTGCACAAATTAAACAAGCATCAGAAGAGAAATCGTCTCGAAGCTTGCCTTTCTTTGCTGTCACAACATAATGGCAAATCATTTCTATGCCTTATTGTTACATGTGATGAAAATGGATTCTTTTTGGCAATCACAAGCATTTGGCACAATGGTTGGGTAAAAATGAAGTGCCGAGACATAGTCCAAAACCAAATATTCATCAAAAAAAGCTAATGGTGTCTGTTTGATGGTCCGGTGCTGGTATACTCCACTACAGCTTTGTGAAACCTGGTCAATCGATTGCAGCAGATGTCTACTGCAACCAACTGGATGAAATGGTGAGGATGCTTGCGATTAACAGCCAAGATTGGTCGATAGAGACAGGCCAATCCTCTTGCAAGACAAGGCTCGACCACATGTCACACAAACAAGACCTCTAAAACTACAGAGACTGGACTTGGAGACTCTCTGTCATCCACCGTATTCACCAGGCCTTGCACCAACTGACTACCACTTCTTCCAGGCTTTGGATTGCTTCTTGGAAGGAAAAATACTCAATTCTCAACAAGCTGTGGAAAATGCCTTTTGTGATTTCATCGCCACTCGCTCTCCAGGCTTCTTTGCCGCTGGCATAAACAAGCTACCATTAGGATGGCAAAACTGTATCGATAGTTTAGGTGCATACTTTGGCTAATCGTACTTCTTGTTGGAGATATAATAAACTACACTTTTGATTCAAAATCAGCATTTCATATTTAATGATCTAAATAATGACAAAAAT
Organism: Indri indri; assembly: GCA_004363605.1. Lineage (NCBI taxonomy): Eukaryota > Metazoa > Chordata > Mammalia > Primates > Indriidae > Indri > Indri indri. The sequence goes on along the minus strand of RJWJ010000371.1, from coordinate 63,263 downwards.
ATCTTACCTTTTTGAGCTTTACTAATAACAACACACTTCATGGACCTCATTTTCATGGATTTCACTGGGTCCTCACAACTACTCTCTGAGACTATTACTATTGTTTCCAAGGTAAAGAAATTGACATTCAGGCAGATTAATAATAACTAGCAAATGGTATTCATGCAGCACATATTTTTTAGCATCTGGAAGTTTAGGCGTATTGAAGCCTTATTGAGTAAATGAATAAAAAGTAGGTGGCGGTTTTGAAATTCAAACTTAGTTTTGCCAATTCCAGAGGTGATCCTGGAATGCTTTGCTTCATTCATTAATATTCAAATGGCTGTTCTGGCAGGTGCTTATTTTGATTTCAATTTTATTTTTCTATTCCTCCCATGATTCTCCCTTTTCCTACTTTATTTGCTCACTCTCTTTTCCCTCATATATATGTGATGGCACCAAAACAGTAACCAAATTACTTCGTATATTTGGCTGTGAAACTATGTTCTTCACTTGGAAAGGGTAGACTGTGTCTGTTAAATATTAATACTATTCTCAACCCCCTTTTATTCCTGTCTTTCTCTAATCTCCTTTTTTTGTTGTTGTTGTTTCTTTTTTTATTTTGCTTTCTTTTGCCTACAATCTCTGTGTCAGAACAATAGCTGAAATTGCTCATGTGTGTCTAGAAACCATCTTATTCTTTTTAGACCAGCCAGCTAATTATGGAACTCGAACTTTCAACATTAATTGAAGGTGTAAATATTTTAAAACATGTGTAGAAGATGAGTGTAATTTAGTGCTTAAGTACTGAAATGAAGCCTTCGATAGGTACAAAACCCACTTATTTTGAGTGTATTCCTACTACAAGAAAAATCCTACTCTACAAAAATAATAAACAAGATGTCACAAAAAAAGCCCCAGGAATGAACCCCATTTTACATATGTGGATCTGACATCTAAAATCACATAGTCTAAAATGGTTCAAAGCAGATTATATGCCTCTAAAACCTGTGAGCATAACTCACATGATATGCCACTTCCCCTGGCCTTGATGTGCTGATGGTCCCTTGGAGAACACAAATGGGTGAACAACAAACACTCACAATGCTAAATAATTAGCTCTCTATTAGAGGGATGCCCCCAGGTATGTGGTGACAGAAAGAAGAACAGTACTTCCTGGGAGAGAGGGGAATTATACAAGGGGAGATAATATTTCAATAGTTCAATGAGTTTCAAAAATTCAATGAGTTGACTTTTGAAGAGTGATTTAAAGTTTGCCAGGTGGATGGGGAAGACAAAGGCACACAGACAGAGGAAACCTGTAGACAATGTGTGGGCCATAAGGGCATTCGATGTTTGAGGAACGCTGAGCAGTGCTGTGTGGCACAAAGAGGACAGGTCTGTGCACCCCACTGTTTTATTATATTCTCATGACAGCCCTGTGAAGATTGTTGCTGGAATGCACAGTGACTGAGGGAGGTGGTGTATTGAGATGCTGTGAATATAAGTTGGAGATGGGTTGCAATGACCCCTTTATGCCACCGAGTTCTCTAATTTTGTTATTCACTGTGAAATGATGACTTGTAAAAAGTTACTTGAAAAGCTCTTGATATGTTATGTACATTTTTAATCTGTGCAAACAATTCATCTACTGTGTTGAAAATAGGAAGGTGGCAATAGCATATCATTCATGAAGTAATAAGCATTTACTGAGTATGAGCTTTTATTAAGTATGGCTCAAGCCCCAAATTAGATTTCTCTGTACCTCCAGTAACTGGTGCAGTGTTTAATCCCTGTGGGGTACTCAGTGCATTCATGAATTAATGTAACTTCTAGTTATCAACAGGTTTTGCATATTGGAAAGACTTGAATATTAATTGTGATGAGTTCTGATTTGATAATGAGGTTGAATGAAAATCTTAATTTGGCTTAAATACATATAGAATATAGTAGCAGAGAGTAGAACAAACATTTAAGTATTTTTTTAAGATAAAAGAAGAAGAAATTTGAGAACTACTTCTCGAAAACCACTTGTAGATAATTATTTCTAACTATTAACCCTTGTGATCGTTATAAAGCTGGAAATAAAACCAGATCCTTCCTTCTCTAGATTTTTGCTTCCCATTCAATAACAGCAATTTCTTTCCAATTAGGTTTTTATTTAATCATTCTCAGGTTATAGATGGAAGTATTCCTGCCAAAGCTACTGAAGTATTTTTAAAAATTCACCCAGATTTTCTGCTTCACTATAGGACACCTGAAAAGCAAAGTAAGAATGTAGAAGGAAGACATAGGGCAATTTTCACTTATTTAGTTTCTGTCTTGCACCTTAGTACTCTAGCTGCACATTGGAGCTAACAAGCTATCTAAATTACCTTCTTAAGTCAAACTAAATCCAGACATTTCAAGAAGCCAGAGAATGAACTCGTGCATTTTCATTTGATTTAATTTCATTTGTTTGTTAGCACCACTGGTTCATTATTTTCATTCATTCAGTAAACATTTATCAAATGTCTACTCTCTGTTGGAAATTGTGGACAATAAAATAGATGTTTTGGTTTATAGTTAATTGAGAATTGGACAAAGTTCATTCCCAGTTTAGACATGTTACAGCTACCTGTAAATGCTCTTTCCCAGCTGGTAGCGTGGGGTACATGGTATAGAACGACTTAAGGGAAATGTCTAACACATGTTTTCAGTTAAATTAGTAAGTCAAACCATATGGAATTGCCATATTCAACCATTTTTACCTACCAGGGCAGCAAGTTTATATAGTTCAACCTAATAAATAAATGTTTTCAATGTAAAATTAAACATTTTGAATATTTAATTCTTTTTCTAATAAAATTTTTAAGAGTGAGTATTAACTAACACTGAGACTGAGTAACACAGAAACTGCATTATGTGTACACAGCCTTCGATGTCTATTAAAGACATGTTCAATGTTCTTGGTAAACACCTTAAAAATTATGCCTTTTGCAATAAAACAAGAGCTCACCACTGAATAAAGGCACCTTTATCTCTGTTGTACAATAATATTGACAATGCATCTTCCTTCCAAGAGATTCTATGAGCCCTTGAAATATTCAATACACTTTTGGGATTAAATTATTTTTCCCTTTGTTGTTCTTCTAGTGCAAGTGATTTTTCAACGTGCAGGATGTGTGGCTTGGTGTTCATGTAGTTTGTATGTATTTAACCACCCAAAGAAGTGAAACTGATGTGTTAGCGTCTTTCCATTTGAAAACATCTGTGGCTCAGGAGTGGCACTTCTCAGGGCAAACATACCTTCAAAGTGTGTCAGACAAAAATCTGGTCAACTGCAGGATAAGAATTCTAATAAATATATAAAAATCAATTCCTGTTAAAACTATAAATACATTACTTCTGTCAAAGAATTATAGGAACTTATGTTCCTATAAACTTAGGCATATTTATAGCTTATGAGTTTATAACTCAGGAGAGACAGATTTGCCTATTATTGTAAACAATTGGACATCAAATACTCTTTCCCCTCCCAAAGATATTTCACATTTAATATTTGAGTTGGTTCAGTGGGTAATTTAAAAAAAAAAGGACTAATCATATTGTATCTTATTTGCCAGCACAAACTGTAAAATTGGACTTCAAGTTTCCTTTAGGAAAGTGTCATTGTAGCAAATGCAAATTATGTTCCATCTAGTAAAGATAAGGTAAAAAAAAATGGAGCCTTTTTTTCCTTCAGGTTTTATCAAATAATCTAATGATTACAGAATAGAGTCGCAATATCAATTAAGAAAAACATTTTAATATTTCTAACATTTGTTAGTGTTTAGTGTTTTTTGTAAAAAAAAACATGTTTGCTAAAAATGTGTGTGCTCATTTACAGAGCTCAAATTCACATTTTTCACATGGAGTGAATTTAGTGAACATATAAAATACCAGTGTATGTAGATGCTTAATGAATTAGTTTTCTCCACCTGCGACATTTTTCAAAGCCATCTTTATGTTCTTTTGGATCACAGACAGTGAGACGCAGCTCCGGAGAGACATGGTTTTCTGCCAGAGTCTCGTGGCCACCGTCTGTGCCTTCTCTGAGCAACTCATGGCGGCCTTAAACCAGATGTTTGACAACAGCAAGGAAAATGAGATGGAAACTTGGGAAGCCAGCAGGAGGTGGCTGGAACAGATAACAAATGCAGGCGTTCTTTTTCACTTTCAGTCACTTCTGTCACCAAACTTGGTAAGGAATCCTATGGCTCCCGCTGTCTGTGTCAACTGGAACCTGCATTGTAACATGATCCCAAATAAGAAGTGGTTATTCATTTCCACCTCAGTCTCTCCTTTGTTACTGGACCTGTATCATTTAGCTACTTTAAAAAATAGATATTTCCATGGTCATTCAAGCTTTAATAAGTATATATAATATATTTTTTTCTTTCCTGATTTTTCTCTCTTCTCTGTGGCTGCTAAAAACTGAGAAAGCCTCCATCTGTTACTAATTCTTGTATCCCTAAGCACTGACTGGAAAAGGTCATCAGAAGAAAAAGGGTCTTTCTGCCCCTATTCCTTATTCCCAGTGCAGAGGAAACGGCCCGCCACGAAAGGAAAGCTCCCAGGGAGGTTGATATTCTGGAGTGTGCTTAATAGACGGCTCAGACAACTTGCATGCCATACTGTCTGCAATCTGTTTAAAATTTGCATATGTTAAATAATTTTAGTTCCTTCCTTCGTATGCATGTTTTCCTGTTAAATCTAAGAACATTGCCTTAATTACTGTAGACCATTCCATGTTTATGCATCAGTTTTCCACAGGGGATATGAAGAAAACAACTTGAAATATTTGAAAAATAAAACTATGGTTTTATTTTTATGAGCTTAAGAGTTTTTTCTCATATACCTTCTGTGGTTTGGACAGTTGTCATGATGTTTAAAAGCAAACATGTTCACTTTTATATACAAACTTTAGGTGCTCACTAAATAGAATTGTGATTTTCATCATGAGAGCCTATTTCATCTGTGTGCATAGAAGATGTAGCTACTAATATGGTTGAATTTTTAAACAAATATGTATGAATTTATACACAAAATTATGTTTCTCTTCAGTGATGTTGAGGACAGGAAACTGATTGCTGCACTGCACAGCCATAGATGGTTCTGGAATTATAGCTTAAAGTCCTTCTCAGTGTACTTCCTAGAAACAGAAATAGATTCTTTTGAAAAGACTCTGCTCACTCCACGTGGGTGATCAATTTATTTGGTGGTATTAATGAAAAATTTGAAATAAGACATTTTTGGAAACATGATTAAAAACAAATATTAATCATTGCTTATCAGATATAAATTACATATGATAGGAGGCCCACTTCCTAACACATGGTAGGCATTATTTATTGAATGAGTGAGTGAATAAATAAAGCATCATTTCTGTCCTGTTCTCCTTACTTTAAAAGTGCCATTGTCTAATCAAGTGCTCATACTTTTACTTTAAATTTAATTTTATTTGAAATCTCAAGGAATAGGAGAAAATATTTACAAATCGTATAATTTGATGTGCCTTATATCCAGAATATATAAAGAACCCTTAAAACTCAATAGTAAAAAGAAAACTAACCCAATTAAAAAGTGGGCAAAGAATTTGAATAGATATTTCTCCAAAGAATGTATAAAATTGGACAAAAAGCACATGAAATGATAATCGACATCATTAATCCTTAGGGAAATGCAACTCAGAACCACAATGAAATATATCACGTGTGGTGTGGATGGCTGTAATTCAAAAGAAAGATAATGACAAGTGTTGGGGAGGATGTGGAGAAATTGTAACTCTTGCAGATTGTTCCTGGGAATTTAAAACAGTATAGTCATTTTGGAAAACAGTTTGGCAGTCCCTTAAAATATGAAACATAGCATAGAGTTTTCATATTCCCTAGAAATTCTACTTCTAAGTATTATCCAAGAGAAATGGAAACTAACATTCACACAAAAACTTGTCTGCTAATGTTTCAAGCAAGATTATTCATAATAGTTAAAAAGTGGAAACAACCCAAATGCCCAGCAACTGATGAAAGGATAAAGAAAATTTGGTGTATCTATGTAATGGAATGTTATTCAGCAGAAATGAAGGACTGACACATGCTACAACATGGATGACCTTTGAAAGCATTATACTAAGTGAAATAAGCCAGTCACAAAAGCCCATTTATTGTCTAATTCCATTATGATAAAATATGCTAACCGGGTAAATTGTAGAGACAGAAATTAGACTAGTGGTTGTCTACAATTGAGGATGGAGGGAGGGGTATGGGAGTGAGTGCTAATGGGTACTGGGTTTCTTTTTGGGGTGATGAAAATGTTCTAAAGTTCGATTATATTGATAGCTGCACAGCTCCATGAAAAAACTAAAAACCCCCTGAGCTGTGCACTTTGAATAAGTGAATTTTACAGTATGTGAATTATATCTCAATGCAGCTTGTTTGTCTGGTTATTTTTAAAGTGGTCTTGTGACACCTTTAATTTATTTCAGGAATTGATTTTTAAAAATCCAAAGGTTGCTAAGGAAAAAAAAAAATCAAAGAAACGTGTAGTCTTTCTGCCTCTGTCACTAGAACACAAAATCCACCTAGGAATGTGAATGTCTCTCTGGGAGCTGCAGACACTGGCGTTCTGTGTGTCCCTGAGCTCTAGGCACAGCCAGTGGTCACTTGGGTATTGCTTTGGCCGTGCCTGCTGAAACATTGTGACCTGCACCATGGACTGTCTTGGGCATTTCTTCCTGTGTATATTCCTCGCAATCAGAAAAATGCTGATTTTTCAGTTCTTTTCTTCCATTCCAGGTTCATGGTATTTTTCTGCTGCTTTGAAAGGATTTTTGTTTATTTATTTATGTATTTCTGGGACAGAGTCTAACTCTGTTGCCCAGGCTAGTGTGCCTTGGCGTTAGCCTAGCTCACAGCAACCTCAAACTCCTGGGCTCAAGTGATCCTCCTACCTCCTGAGTAGCTGGGACTACAGGCATGCGCCACCATGCCCGGCTAATTTTTTCTATATTGTTAGTTGTCCAGCTAAATTCTTTCTATTTTTCTTTTTTAGTAGAGACAGCGTCTCGCTCTTGCTTTGGCTGGTCTCGAACGCCTGAGCTCAAACGATCCTCCCGCCTTGGCCTCCCATAGTGCTAGGATTACAGGTGTGAGCCACCGTGCGCGACCCTGTAAGGATTTAAAATATTAATACTAATGGCTTAATAAACATTTATCCAGCACTTACTGTATTCTATACACTACATTAAGTATCAAACCAAGGTGCAAAGGTAACTATTCTCTCAACGTCTGTCTCCATTCTGCCCTTTTGGCGTATGGGGCTAACTTGCTGATTCTTTTTCACACAATGGAAATTCTTTGCCATCTCCTTTATCCTCTACTAATGCTGCCCCAAAAATATGGCTACAAGCTTACGGCAACTTTTTAAAATGCTCTGTACAGCATGTTAACGTATTATTTAAAAGGATCATTGACACTCTTAAGGAAACAAATGTTACGTTTAAAAGATAAGCTGTGTATGATAAGGTTAATTACATTTTCATAACAAAGTTAGTAAAAGACCCTATAGAGAATGCATTAAACTGCTAATGGGAAGACGAGACTCTAGTACTAGAAAGATGATATCACTAAGGCACAGATGGAATCTGTTACTGTGACAGGGTTTTATCTGCTTCAGCTATCAAATCATATGCTGTGAGAATGAGATAAATGACTAAAGCAAATCAGATATTCACAAGATTCTAGGCTAAGGCCCCTTGAAGACAAGTAAGGTGAACATGATTCTTGCCCCCAAGCTCTTGGGAAGAAAAATAATTACATACATGGAAATTGCTTTTATCACAGTTCTAATAAATAACAACTTGAATAATTAGTAAATTATCTTATTATAAAATAGGACGACCATTATGTAGTATAGCTTTTAACTAAAACAGTAACTTTGCTTCTCAGAAGTTATAATTTATAAGATTTTGGATGGTTAGAGGCAAATAGCATGCTTTTTGTATATTTCTTTGTAAATAATAAATCAATATGTCTAGCTGCAAAATAGACTGAAAAAAAAATGTGTGTATAACCATTTAAACAGTAAGGGAAAAGTAAAATAAAACCATAAAAGAAACTTGTAGGTCAGGTGCTGAGGCTCATGCCTGTAATCCTAGCACTTTGGGAGGCTGAGGTAGGAGGATCGCTTGAGGTCAGGAGTTTGAGACCAGCTTGAGCAAGAGTGAGACCCTGTTTCTACAAAAAATAGAATAATTAGCCGGGTGTGGTGGCACTTGCCTGTGGTCCCAGCCACTTGTGAGGCTGAGGCAGGAGGATTGCTTGAGCTGGGAGTTCGAGGTTGCAGTGAGCTATGATGACACCACTGCACAGCAAAACTCTCTCTCAAAAAAAAATAAATAAATAAACTTGTAACTTTGAGGGATTTGTTAATTTCATTTTGGGCAGTGAATTCTTAGAGAAGTGTTTATAATTTTGTTTTGTACCTGTATGTAAATAAAACACAAGTGAAGCTATTTTTGGTCTAAACTTACATTATGTCATGTTATATTACATTATATGATATTGTGTTAAACGTAGTTTTTCTTTCCTTGTAGACAGATGAACAAGCCATGTTGGAAGATACATTGGTTGCACTATTTGATTTAGAAAAGGTTTCCTTTTACTTTAAACCATCAGAAGAGGAACCACTGGTTGCAAGTAAGTAATTAAATGTGTATAGGATTTCTTTGGCATCAAACAGTAACATATGGTATAACTTTGATATTAATGTATCTGATAGACAGTGATTTTATGAATTGAAAGATTGAAAAGTATCTCTGTGATTTAGCAATTTTCCATCATTAAACCTGATAAAGGCACTATTTTAAGTTATCTCAGAGAAGTACTAATACCTGTAGTTTAATGTCCATATCTTTTAGTTTCTGCAAGTTATTAAATATCATCATTGTCTGCTATTTCCACATTCTCATGAATAGGTTTCAAATATATGTATCAGTCCAAGAAATCTTCAGCAGTTTGTTATTATTAATATTTTTATGTGCCTCTTCTTTCTTCATACATGTGAGGATCCTGAATATTATGATAAAAGATGTAAGCTTCTTCAGGGCTGAGAGATGTTCTTATTTTTCACATTCGTAGTACAATAAATAGGGATTCAGTAAATGTTCATTTAATTCATGGTGTGATTTCAGAATGATATTCATTCATTCATTCATCGAAAATTTCTTAAATGCTTACTTGCCGAGACTATCTTCGTTGTTGGATTCAGTAGAGAACTAAACAGACTACTATCTCTCATGGGGCTTATATTCAGGTGGGGAGAAATATTATAAATAATAAGCAAGATAAACAAATTAATTTTATAATAAATTAGAAGGTAATAATATAAAGTGCATGAACGGGGAAGTAAAAGAGCTAGGATGAAAACGAAGGGGCAAGTGCAAGGTTGCAAATAGCAGGGAGGAAAGCCTCACTTAGAAGAAGAACAGATCCCTGAGGGCTGAGGGAGGGAGTCCCGCAGATGTCAGGGGAGGGGCGTCCCAGACTCACTGGACTCAGGTGGGAGCAGGCTTGGCATACTGTCAGGATAGCAAGCTGACCGGGTTGGCTAGAGTGGAGTGAGTGACAGGAACAGAGCAGGAGGTGGGGACAATGAGGAGGCCAGACCAGCAGGGCTTGCCAGCCTTTGAAAGAGGTTTACCTTCCTAACCAAGCCATTGAGCAGGTGAATGACAGCATCTGGCTTACATATTAAAAGGCTGCCTGTATTGAATAGAACATTCTTGGAGCAAGGGCAGAAACCCAGTGACCAGTTAGGAAGCTACCAAATGACCCAGGTAAGAGAAGGGTAGCTGTGGAGATGGTATAAAAAGGAAAAAAAAAAAGTCGATGCTGCGATGCTGTTTATATTAACTTACGAAGGTAGAACAGAATTTTATCAAAGTTTCATTTTCCCCGATGAACAAGAACGAGAAGTACAAAGTTAGAAATTCAAGGGAGAATTTTTCTGGCACAGGGTATTATTTGATAAGAATAATATTATTTGAACAAATCGTGTGGTCTTCTGTGGGTATGTATAGAGCAGGATGTATTTTCATTGACTTGAATAACGTAGCCATAGTTTTGCTGAAGGCAGAGAAAACTCTATTTTCGTGATATAATGCAGTACGTTTTTCAGAGCTTTGCCTGAGGAGCTATAAGTAGTGCTGTTTTCCAGCAGTACTGTTTTCCATGGTTCCAATATGACATCATCGGCAAATGGTCTGTTGAGCAAGTAGGAGCAGAACCAGTATCATAAGCTTGATAAAATATTTACTTATTGCATATCCACCATGAGCAATTTCATTTTGGTATGTTGGAACACATACTCAATATTAAAGATAATTGAGACCATGTAAGTAGTATTAGTATATAAATGCAGATGTACCTGTGACACACGAAATTGTGATATACACGTGGCACTACATTTTTATGTATTTCTTTGAAGCATAACATCAACTTCTGAAAATAGTTCTTAGTGCAGGGCTAGCCCCAGTGCTACATTACTAGATATTCCAAATGAATTAAAAACAGTGATGATAGGAACATAGTTCTCATTTTAAGGTAGCTCAGGAAAGAAGAGAATTATTCAATATCCAAGGGTCACCACATCTTAACTGTTGTAAGAAAACCGGAGCTTTATGATGCATTGCATGGGGTTAGATCTTTCTATATGTGCAGACACACATAATTAATTCTACATCACTGGGATGGAAACTAGTTGGCCGCAAGTCTGAGAAAGGACTGAGCACAGAGGGAAGGAATCACCAAGGTGTAAAAAGACTATTTGGCTTTGAAGTCAAGAAACCCGAGTTCAAGTCCTGCCTCCATTCTCATCTGCAAACATGACAATGTTAACTTTCTCTAACTCACGTGGTTGAGGGGCTTAAATAAAATAATGTGTTTGGAAGACTCTAGCATTATATATGCTACGGTAGTATTCAGTAAGTATTTGAATCCATCTTCCTTCCTTTATTACTTTGCGTTCTTTTCAAAAAGCTCTATTTATAGCATGACCGGTAATGTTACTTTTGCGTGTAAAGAATAACGAGATTCTGAAGAATTATGGCATGCCAAGCAAGTAGAACTCAAATGTCTTGATTGAAGACATTTCATTTCCGTTGAAGAAATAAAAGCTAAGTGCTGAACTGAGGTCTAGGTATATAATGGTAAGAAAATGAAACCAAGTTTTTAGAGTCTAGTGAGAGACGCAAAAGAATAAATGGGCAATTAGACTCACTTCAGTGATAAGGGAAGTACAAGGTACTTCCTGTGCCATATTAGGTAATTAGGGAAGGAGGAATGAACTATCTAAATGATTACGTTATCTATAATTAAATTTATTTTATGGAAAGTCTGCATTTTTTTGGAATAGTATAATGACAGCAAATCTTCTACTTTTCAGTGGTGACAGGTAATTTTATAGTAAGTAATTGTTAGGAGAACTAATATGTGGAGTCCCCATTATCCCTGTATGGGTCAGGCATTGTGCCTGGAGCTGGTGGATGAGCTAGACATGGTCCCTATCTCCATGGAGTTGACAGCCAAGTTGGGAGACAATGAATAGGAATCCACTACAAAGATCGTTAGGAATGTGATAAATCCTGTGATGGAAATAGACAGATACATAAAGAAAGAGGATGAGATGGCCCTCTAAGGGGTGACCAGAGGAGGGCTTCTCTGCAGAAGTAGCTTTTAAGCTGAGATCTGAAGGACAAGAAAGACAGTAACCGTACAGTAAATCTGGGAAGAGCAATCCAGGAACTGGGAACTACCAACTTCACAGTCAAAGAATCTTCAAATGTCCTGGCCCATTCAATGATTGGGAGCTGCATTTATAAGGATGGGATGGCACTGTTAAAACCCCTCTCTAGGATGAATCCCTCTACAGCTGTAGTCCCCAACCCCTGGGCTGCAGACCTGCACTTGTCCATGGCCTGTTAGGAACCAGGCCACACAGCAGGAGGTGGGGTGTGATAGGCACTCTGTCAGAGGTAGGGCAGCTGCTCCCAAGTGCCCTGGCCTAATCTTCCTCTGTGGAACCCTCACCTGGTCCTGAGCAGAAAGAGCCAGCCTGGATGAGACAGGTGCTCTGTCAAATACAGGGCAGCTGCTCCCAAGTGCCCTGGCTTAATCGCCCCTGTGGAATCCTCCGAGTGCCAAGTGGAAACAGCCTTTCACCTGCAGCTGCCTCAGCAGTAGTGGGTGTGGGTGTGGGCAGGGAGAAATTAAGAAGAGAGGGCCCAGAATGTTGGGAAGCTAATGCCCTGCTCCCTTTGTCCTAAGGGTCCTTCTGGCATGCTGCCCTCTCCTCAACTGGAAGTGGCCCCCACTGATGCTCAAACTCTGAGAGACCCACAATTCTCCTGGGACCCACTGGCATCCCAAGGATGCTGTGGTCCAAGTGGGTGCTAGGCAATGTTGTCTGTGGGTCCAGTGATGCAGAGACCCAGGGGCTGAGACTCCTGGGTTGGGGGAGCTGCAAAAATCACTGCCTGTCCGTGAAAGGAGGGAAATGAGCCACACCCTCCATGCAGAACCCAGGCATGGTGAGCAGAGTGCTACTGAGGGTGTACCCTCCTCAAGCCTAGAACTGGCAAACCTGCAGCTCACCCATGCCAAAAGCTTGCGCTTGGGAGCAGAGACAGCTATGTCTGCAGCATTGCATGGTTGGAGGAGGGAAGGTTCCCATCTCCATGTGCCTTCCTGGGCTTTGCTGCTGTTCCTACTCTGGGGCGGAGATACCCTCCTACTCTGTGGACTCCTCTTTGCACTCGTGTCTCCAGTGGGAGGGGTGCAGACAACTTCATATCATGAGCCTAGGGCTTTCTGGTGCAGGAGAGTGGGCATTCCCCCTTCCTCTGTCCTAAAAAGTCTTCATGGCAGTCCTCGTGCCAGTCCCCTTGGAGCAGCCCACCCTACAGGTCAGAAACCTGGGAACGCTGCTGCTTTCCTGTGTCTCCCTGTTCCTTTGTGGTTGTCACAGTCCAAGTGGGTGCTGGGGAATGTTCATGTGGGATCCAGTGGCAGGGAGACTGAGGGGCTGTCGCTTTCCTGGCAGGATAGAGAAACCCACATGGGTGCAGGCAGTGTGGCACCCGCTGTCTAAGTGTGGGTCTGTGGTAGGCAGAAGTGATCCTGTGTGGGCCCACTACTGGGTGCTCGGCTCCCAAGAGGCTCTCAGTTCCCTGATGGTAGCAGCACCTGGATTCATCAGGGTGGAAGGACTCTCCAACAAATCAGGAGATGGCAGACTGCCGTAGCTGTGAGTGGAGGAAAAGTAAACACTCCCACCTACCCTTTCCACCAGGCTCCAAATCCTTCAAGGGTCAGTCTCTGCCAAAATCTTGCTCCTTCTTGTTCTTCTCCACAACTTCTTCCCCTGTTTTTTTTCTTATTGTTTAGTTTTAGGAGTTACTTGTGTATTTTTGATAATAGTTCCTTTTCAGAAGTGTCTTTTGCAAATATTTTCTTCCAGTCCACTGCTTGTTTTCTCATTCTCTCTACATTTCTTTCAAAGAGAAGAAGCTTTAAATTTGATGAAATCTAGCTTATCAATTCTTTCTTTGATTATACCCTTGGTGTTTTTTCTAAAAAGTCATCACCTTTCCCAGGGTCGTCCAGGTTTTCTCTTATGTTGTCTTCCAGGAGTTGTATAATTTTGCATATTAAATTTAGGTCTGTGATTCACTTTTAGTTAATTTTTGTGCTGGGTATAAGGTCAGTGTCTAGAGTGGTGTTTTTGCATGTAGAGGTACGGTTGTTCCAGAACCATTTGTTGAAAAGACTATCTTTGCTCCATTGTATTGCCTTTGCTCCTTGGTCAAAGATCAGTTTAGTATATTTGTTTTGATCTATTTCTGAGCTCTCTATTTTGTTCCGTTGATCTATTTGTCTATTCTTTTTCCAATACCGTACTATCTTGATTACTGTACCTTTATAATAAGTCTTGAAGTCAGGTAGTGTCAGTCCTTCAACTTTGTTCTTCAATATCGTGTTGGCTATTTTGGGTCCTCTGCCTCTCCACATAAACTTTAAAATGAGTTTGTAAATATTCATGAAAGAACTTATTGGGATTTTGCTTGGTATTACACTGACACTACAGATCAAGTTGGGAACAATGACATCTTGACAATATTGATTCTTCCTGTCCATGAACATGGAATATCTCTCCATTCTTTTTTTGTTTCTTTCATCAGAGTTTCGTAGTTTTCCTCATACAGATCTTGTACATATTTTATTAGAGGCAAACCTAAGTATTTCATGGGGGGGGGTGCTAATGTAAGTGGTGTTGTGTTTTTAATTTCAAATTCCACTTATACATTGCTAGTATTTAGGAAAGCAGTTGACTTTTGCATATTAACCTGTATACTGCAACCTTGCTATAATTACTCATTAGTTTCAGGAGTTTTTTGTTGTTACTGCTGATTTTTTCAGATTTTTAACATTGATGATCGTGCCATCTGCAAACAAAGATAGTTTTATTTTTTCTTTGCCAATCTTTATACTTTTTATGTTCTTTTCTTGTCTTATTTGTTATCCAAGACTTCCAGTATGATATTGAAAAGGAGTGGTGAAAGCAGACATCCTTACCTTGCTCCTGATCTTAGTAGGAAAACTTCAGGTTTCTCACCATTAAATATGATGCTAGCTATACATTCCTCATCAAGTTGAGGAAGTTCCCCTGGATTTCTAGTTGACTTACAGTTTTTATCACAAATCAGTTTTGAATTTTGTCAAATGCTTCTCTGTGTCTATTGATATGATCCTGTGAGTTTTCTTTTTTAGCCTGTTGATATGATGAATTACCTCATTGATTTTTGAATGTTGAACCAGCCTTGCATACCTGCGATAAATCCTACTTGGTTGTGGTGTACAATTTATTTTATGCATTGTTAGACTTGATTTGCTAATATTTTGTTGAGGATGTTTCCATCTATGTTGATGAGAGTTATTGTGTACTTTGACAAGTGCCACAAATCCTTTCAGGGAAACAGTCTCCATTCTTTCTTGTAGTACTCGTAGTTTTAACTTCACTTTATACTAATATACTTGATAATTTTCAGTAAGTCTCAGTTTCTTAATTCCTAATGTAGCATCTTGTTTAGTTCTATGCTAGTCGTATAATATGGAACTCTACCTGTTGTGTAATTATTTTCCTTTCAATAACATTATCCATTTGTTAACACAGAGTTGGTTACATTGATGCCAAAGAGTAAGGGTATGGAATTTAGCATAAATTAAAATATATGTAAGAGACAGTATATGAAAAGAGGAACTAGAATGTACAAATAATTAATAGGTATAAATCTGTATTTTCTTTAATATCCATGGATCTTTTTTTCTTTATTTTAGAAACCAGGAAAAAATTTTCACAATTATTAAAATGCTATTAACTTCCAACTCTTAGGCTAAGAAACTTATTTATTCTCTTTCCTAAACCTAACTCTTTATGTCTTCCTTTAAAAAAATAATAACAAAACTAAAATAAGCATTTTATATGGCATAAAAAGACTCATAAGTATTAGTGAAACTTGTCCTCTATTCATATTGCAGAATTAAGTAGACAAATTTAATAAGGAGCCTGGAATCTGATATTATAAATAGCATTTAACCTTGAACTCTAATTTTTTATCAGTTTTATTGAAAGAAGCAGGTTAGAAGTAATAAATATTGACTCAATAACATATATTAAATACCTGCTACATTTTGGCCTTAATTTTTACCTGGTTAATGTGACTATTCTTGCTTTTTAGGAAGATTTTTACACTCGTTTTTAATGAGGTAGAAATATTCATCCTGGATAAATATCATAAAATGGAAAGGATTTATGATAACATTGTGAAATAATACTACATCATTTTAGCCATTCATTTATTCTTTTTTATAAATGTAATTAAATCTAGGATCTTTGAAAATAGCTGCAAGAATTTGGACAATTTTTAATGACCGTAGGGCATCAACAGAGGATAATACATTTTTGCTCTGGTGTGCAGGGAATGGAGCTTGCAAAACCCGTGCTAATTTTGATAATGGTTACTACGTACTCATTTTCTTGCACAATGCTTAAGAAGTGTACCCCAAGGACTCATTTTGAGTAAAATATGAATGAAGCAACTGCCCTGGGAGATTTTGAATCCAAATCATGTCTAGCTAAACTCCTCACTTAGTTAAGTGAGACACCTGGTATGTCAAAGTAACAAAGTTTCTTATTACAGAATTTTATATATAGTACAGTAAGTAATAAATCTGTTGCTTTAGCTAATGAGAATCTGATTTAATACCTTCCACTGAACAGCACTGTGTATTTAACATGAGCATGATACACACAAGCACTTTTAATATATTAGTTTCTAGTAATTTTCAGATTTCTTTTTAAAAGTTAACAAGTGTATCATATACCATATCTTTATTTTAGGCAGTAATATTAAATGTCATTTTAGATGTTCCTCTTACATATCAAGCGGAAGGAAGTCGGCAAGCTCTGAAAGTTTACTTCTACATTGACAGTTACCATTTTGAACAACTGCCTCAACGGTTGAAAAATGGAGGAGGGTTTAAAATTCATCCTGTTCTTTTTGCACAAGGTAAACAGTTTTTCTTTTTATGCTTCATATACTTAAATTGTTTTATCTTTATTAATTTTTTTATAAATTTAATTTTAACAGCCAAGATTTTTTAAATTAATTTGAAAATTCACTCATAGTATTTAGGTAATATGTTTGCTTCTGGGAATGTTTCTTAAGGAAAGAATCGTGTGTGATTTAAATATTTATTAAATAGGATTGCAGCATTATTTATAATGGAGGATTAAGATATGAGTGGTTTAAACAAAGATAAATTGGGTTTAACTAGTTTAAATAAATTAAAATATTGTAGAGCTATTAAAATTATGTGATCGAAATGTTTTATGAGATAAAAAAGTTTTACAGTACATGCATGCAAGGTATAAAAAAGAATTTATATTTTAGTCTCAATTGTGTCATATATGTATGTATGTATATACTTACATATATGTGTGTTAACTGTTTTCGGTATCCTTGGATGGTTAAATTGATACTTTTTAAAATTCTTTATGTCAGTTTTTTTGGTCAGGAAATATATATTCCTTTCTAATTTTTTTTTCAAATAAACAGGTATCAACAACTGCAATAGAAGAAATTAAGATTAGCATAAGCAAGAAAATTCTTGCAGTGAACTAAATTTCCAAGGGAAGGTCCCGAATCTTTTATTTCTGAAATCATAAAATGCTACCTAGAAAAGACTAAAGTCCAGATTATTACGTAGTGTCTTCTAGTCTAGGATTCCCCTCCAGCTCCTAAAAAAATGCAAGATGTAGGCACAAGATTATACCAATTTCTCTGAATAATACCATAGGGATTTTTTTTTTTTTTGAGTTTTCAAGAACTATATTGGCTTGGCTGTGGAATTTTAATGTTCTAATAAAAATGAGAAGAGTAGAGGAATGAAATCCATCTATCTAATTGCAGAGTAGACAGGCATATGAAATCTAAATTCTCTACCAATTGAAAATTTTGCTTTGTATCGCATGCATATTATTTTAAAACCCTGAATTCTTAGAGAGAGATTACCCTTTCTTCAATCTCAAAATACTTGGCAAGAATACGTTTAAGCAGAGTAAAGTTTCAGTGAAGAAACGATTTTGGAGTTATGAGAAGGTATCTTCATTTCTCTTTGGAGGACTGTGATTTATAGGTAGGGTCAATGTAGATAATACAAGATTATGTAATTAAAAGGAGGAAAAACAGAAAGAAACAATAAGCAAAAATAGACCTTCAGAGATATATTAGGAGAATGGTTTAACCTAAAATAGGTTAAAAGCCAGCACGGGGATAGATAATTTGAGAAGATAGGGAAGGATGCTGATCTGGTGCTGGTCTGGAATGTTAACTTACAGGGTTTAGTGAGGGCTTAGCTTTCTTTCTTTCTTTCTTCTTTTTTTTTTTTTTTTTTGGAGACAGAGGTCTTACTCTGTCTTCTGGGCTAAAGCGCAGTGGCATCATAGCTTATTACAACCTCAAATGCATGGGTTCAAGTGATTCTCCTGCCTCAGCCTCCCGAGTAGCTGGGACTACAGGCACGTACCTCTACACCTGGCTAACTTTTTCTATTTTTTGTAAAGATAGGGGTCTCGCTTTTGCTCAGGCTAGTCTCGAACTCCTCAGTTCAAGCAATCCTCCTGCCTTGGCCTCTCGGAGTGCTAGGATTACAGGCGTGAGCCACTGTGCATGGCCTTCATTTCTTATTTTTATTTCTTTCCTTTTAAAAATTTTGTCTTTGTGGCTGGACATAGTGGCTCACACCTGTAATCCTAGCACTCTGGAAGGTGGAGGCAGGAGGATTGCTTGAGGTCAGGAGTTCGAGACCAGCCTGAGAAAGAGAAAAACCCCATCTCTACTAAATATAAAAAAATTAGTGGGGTGTGGTGATGCACACCTATAGTCCCAGCTACTCGGGAGGCTGAGGCAGGAGGATTGCTTCAGCCCAGGAGTTTGAGGTTAGTTACGGTGAGCTATGATGATGCCACTGCACTCCAGCCAGGGTGACAGAGTGAGGCTGTCTCAAAAAAAAAGTTGTCTTTGAAATCATTGCTGAGATAACAGATGGCACTAAGAATCTTTGTAAAAACTAAATTATTGCATTGGTGACACATCAGCCATAAATAGCTGAATAATCATACTCAGTAGGAAAAAGATTAGTTTGCAACCAACCTCTATTTTAGTTTTGGTAAAATTCAATTTAAAAGTAATCCCTAAATATGCATCATTTCAGTGAATACAGTATCATTTTTAAAATGTAATTTAAAGAGAAGTGAACATTAGGTTCTAGTATTCTCACAGCAGTAAAATATGAAAAATGATTTAAATAAGCGACAGTGGAAATACTTCTGCAGTTGAGGTTACAGATAGGTAAACAAGATGGGAAATAGTTTGTCTCATTAAAAATCTCAGGAATAAGGTTGTTTATTGATGAGGGTACAGAAGTTCCTCTACCTGCATAAAACTCCCGTGAGGAATCATTAGTAGCTCTCAGTGTTCATCAGACTGAGAGAAGCACAGGAAATTCAGACCTAGTTTGAGTAGAGATTACCATCTGGTAATTGAAAGTGGTGGTAAATAGAAGAGATTTCAAATGGAGTCGATTCCTAGGATGAAAGTTTATTTGAAGGGTTTTAGTGCTGTGTATCCATGTGTACATGGTTCTTTGCTAGCAAATAAAAAATTTAAAAATTGGACGAATGTGAAAATTTCCTGGGAAATTGATTTAAAGTCAGCCCTTCTAAAGTTGTCTGTGGTACCATCTGCAAGAGTAAAACTGGAAGCAAATGTATCACCCTCTTCCCATTTTTCTTGCTTCCATGGAACAGTGGGAAAAGGAGGGCACAGTGGTTGATGGTGTATCCTGTAGAGATGGGACCAACTATTAGATCAGGAATTTTGAGATTGGAAGTGAGCAGGGATGGAGGTCAATGTATATTGCCGAAGGCCAGAGCTACAGGAGAAAAGCCATCTAGGCAGACAAAAGTGATACAGATTTCCAAGGTAGGGGACACAGAAACAGCCAGACAGGAAGGGCAGCACAGAGCATAACCAAAATGCTAGAATGCAACCATCGCCCTAAAGAAATCTAGCTGATACTCATAAGTGCTTCCTGCAGATCAGGGAACTAATGCTGTTGGGATACCTGAGCCACTGGTGAGATAAAACAAATAACTATAAATTGGCTGCAAATGGAAATACAAGGAAGATAAATATTCAGGGTCCCTTTCTTCACCTAACTCCCCACTGACCTGCGTCTGTCAGTGGTTCTCAATACTAACTGCACACTAATCATCCTGGAAAGGTTTTAGAAAATACTTGTGCTCTGCCCCACACCAAATCAATAAGACAAAAGTCTCTGGGAGGTGGTCCCCAAATACCAGGATATTTTAAAAGCTTTCCAGGTGATTGTGGAGTCTACCAGGAGGGAAAAACTACAAGTCTGTGTGGATTATGAAACACTGTGCAATTATCCAGTTAATCTTTACGTATTTAGACAAATTCATTTCACAGATGTTCAATGTGTCTAGATGCTGGAGAGCTGAGGGAAGGGGGCTGGGAGCAATGTAAAATATTTCTGCATTGTTAGGTCATTAGCATACAGATGGCACCTAGAAGATGTGACCCTGGGCAGGACAGTTTTCTTCCGCAAAGGCTGAACATGCCTTAGAGAGTGAACAGGGGAGGAATGTCTTCTGCAGCGATCCTTGCAGCGGGGCAACGAGCCTACCATTTTGGGGATCCAGCCAGCAGCTCTTAGAAAATCTTCTGTGGTCCATGCCACGCACCTTCAGACCTGTCTTTTTGTAGGGACCAGGACTCCAGTGGACCTCACTTCCAGGGCTTGGAAGAGGGTGTAATTTAGGAGAGGAAAATTAAAAACACAAGTTGTATCCCCTGCTGCTGCAGCTGGTCTTGGGCCTGGGACGGATTCTCATTTTCCCTCTCCTGCTATCCGTTGTGGATCGGCCTTACTCGCAGCCTGAACCTCTGCTGATCTGAGTGGCTAATCTGTGGGATGACCAAGGCCTCCATCCCTAAGAGACTTGGTCCCCTGGTCACTAAGCCCTTCTCGGACCAGAATTGCCACAGCTGTTCATTTGCCATCAAATTTGGGCAAGGGAAAAACTAAGAGGGACCCCAGCAGATACCCATGTGCCAAGCATATTCCTTCCTGCTCCCACGGTGTAACAATAGCCCTGTCCTTCTGATGATTGGGGTCAACCAGCCTTCCCAAGGTGATGGTTGCTCTTTCTGGCTGCTGGTGCCTTTGAAACCCACAGAGCCAGAGTTTGGGGATGAGAACATTCCCCAGTGAGTCACTGGAACCGATACATTAGTTTCCAAAGGTTGCAGTAACAAGTTTCCCGGAACTGGGTGGTTTAAAACAACAGAAATTTATTCTGTCACAGTTCTGAAGGCTAGAATCTGAAATCAAGATGTTGTCAGGGCATTCTCCTGCCAAAGGCTTTAAGGAAGAATCCTTCCCTGCCTCTTCTGGCTTCCGGTGGCTGCCAGCAGTCCTTGGCACTCCTTGGTTTGCGGCAGCGTAATTACAATCTCTGACTCCGTCTTCACGTGACCTTCTTCCCTCTGTGTGTGTTTCTGTCTTTGTGTCTCTGTATTCAATTTTCCAACTTCTTATAGGGATACAAGTCATTGGATATGGGCCTATCCTAATTCAATAGGACCTCGTCTTAACTTGATTATATCTGCAAAGACCGTATTTCAAAATAAGGTCACATTTGCAGGCACCAGGGGTTAGGACTTTGTCCTATCTTTTGCGGGCACAATTCAAGCCTCAACAGATGTTAAGCACAATCATTTCTTCTTCCAACTTTGGTTCCTGGACCCATGTGTTCTACCTCTTAGAGACATGGCATCACATTATATAACGGTCTTTGGTTTAAATTACATAGTGTCCTAAAGTATGATATCCCATCCTTGCAAGTGTTGTTAAATACCTGTTCCCTGGGTCTCTGTGTGGTGGTTTGCATTAAACCAAATAGGACATATGGTGCTGGTCTTTTCCCCACAAGCACACTCTTGTGTATTTAATATTTTGGGGGTTTTTTCTCCTATGGAAAAAAAAAGCTGCCACCAAAAACTGCTACCGCTAACTCTTACCTCTTTGCAAGTTATCTTTCCTTACTCAGAGAATAATAAAAATCACCTAGAAACGTGAATGTCCTCTCTTTTAAACAAAGGGGAGCATTTTGTTATAAACATTGCCATTTTCTAAGTGCCCTTCATTCAAGTATTTTTTCCTCCAGAACCGTTCTTAAGGTTCTTTAAAAGGTGTATCTTTTAGTTTTCCCTTTGGGTTTTATACAGTATTTATAATTGAAACAATAAATAGCTTTTTAAAAAAGATGAAATAATGACCAAGGTTGAGAGTTTCAAGACTGGGATTCCCAAATGTTAAGAGTCTATATATGAACGTGTAAACCCACTTCTCTTGAAAAGACAGCACGGTATCATGCCATGTTCCAATCAGCCTGGTTGTACTAACTCCACCCAGAGGCCAGGAGGTTTCACAATAACCCAATGGCCAGTTAAATGCTTTCACACTCATGGTTTATTGCAAGGCTTTCTCATGCCAACAATCATGCAGATATATTCAGCACACACAGGCAGTGATGAGAGGGGAAACGAACCACAACTGATACCTTGGGAGACCAGGATGCTGACTGATGAACCAGGCAGGTCTAGTTTCCCTCAAAATGGTAGGGGTGGGGGTGGCGGCAATGGGGGTGCAGATTGGTGCCCTTCTCCCAGCAGAGCTTCCAGGGCTACTGCCAAGGGAAAGGAGGCCTCTAAGTTCTCGTGGGTAAAGCTTCTGAGAGCATCTAAGCCATGGTCAGTTTCTTTGCTGCTTTTATGGCCCTGCAAAGAAGTGTCCATGGTCTTTATCTCAGCTTCCTTTTGGCTTCACTTTCTTGTCCAGTGGGTTCTCAGAGGTGCTGGCCACAGCAGGTGTTACCATATCACCTCAGTCTACCACACCTGTGCTTATCACTTTGAAGGGTCAGCAGTGTCACTGTGAGCCGAGTCACTTGTCATAACTGACTCCATTTTGAGACATTTAGAATCACATGTACTCACCATCAAATTGGTAATAACTGAACAACACATAAGTGTACATATAAGAATAACATCTATTGGAAGTCGGGTAGGGAGGGAGGGGGAAGGGGGAGGGGCGAGGGGGAGGAGGGGACGGATATATGCGTACACAAAGGGTGCAATGCGCACCCTCCCAGAGATGGACACGCTTGGGACTGGGACTTGGGGGGAAGGGGGGCAAGGGCAACATACATAACCTAAACATCTGTACCCCTATAAATAACAAACAATAAAAAAAATTAAAAAAAAAAAAGAATCACAAAACATTATCATACGTCACACAGCCATTCCTACATGTTGGTCATAACGGGATTGACAAATCTCGCTTTCCTCACAATAAGGGTAACTGATTGTGAGGAATTCTGACCAACTGTGCCTGTTTCTGAGGAATTGGAACAGTGTGTGTGCAGTATATTATGTAACCAAAAGTATGCTATCGAAAGAGTGTTAGTGGATTGACACTGTTCTTAAAATTATTCTTCAGAGATCCTGTGTTTTTCCTGATTAAACTCTTTCTTAGAAAAGCCTTGAAATGTATTTTGAGTAAACAGAAATGCAGCTCACTTTCAGTCTGAGAATAATTTAATTTTTAACTTTCCCTAAGCTTCGTTAGGTTTTCCTTTTTTGCTGACTACCTAAATTTAATGGGATGTTTTTCTCCCTCTAATTCAAAAGTGGTAGAAGTAAAACAAGCAAAGTCAAGTTATAATTTAAATACTGCCCCTAATTAAATGTTATTAAATAAATTAAATATTTGTTCAACCAAATATGTTAATACTACTTTTGAGAAATATAGTATTTGATGGAAGAGAACAGAAGTAACTAATCAAGAAAATGCTAAAGAGAGACCAAGGTTTGAAATTACTACATTATTATATACTTAACCTACTTTTACTGAGAGTAGAAATTTAATGTGTCAGACTATTGTTCTATTTTCTCTTTCAATAACAATAAATAAACTATTTAGCTCAAATAGGGAATGTTGTCCTCCTTCCTCTTCTTTACCATACAGATTTTAGTTTTTAAATGTAGAACTCATCTTTTTTTATTCATTCCCCACAACCCAATACATGGGCCACAAAATTCTTGCTAAGACTCTTTACAAAATTGTTAGAGACTTTTCCTACTTTTTAAAACATTTATGTAATTTGTGAATTTTAACTGCCTTGTTAATTTGGAAATTAATTGTCAAAAATGTAATGAAAATGGGAATGTAGAAGTATTCATTAAAATTATATTAAGTTGTGTTTATATAATTGTTATCATATTGTAACAAGCTTTTAGCACAGGACAGGCCATTCTGGCCAAAGCTGAACAATCAAGACCTTTGTGGATATTAGATCCCAGGTGTTCCCCCAAAGCCTCCTCTCCCACAGTCCCACTGTTGCTCTGTCCCAGTGTTCTCCATCCAGTCTTTCTGGTCTCAAGTCACAAACTGGAGTGTCCTTGTCAGGTTTTAGTCATTTAGACGTTTAGGATCACGAAACATTGTACATCACATAGTCATTCCTACCTGTTGGTCATAATGGGATCAAACGTCAGTTCTTAGTGTGCTCATGGCCGAAGAATGACCAGACACACCAAAGCAAGGCAAGCACAAAAATGAGTTTATTGAGGAGAGAAAGATAGGATTATAGGGCACGAGCAAGATGCAGGTTTACAGAGCATGATACGTACGCCACAGATGACAACTGACCAATTGTTGCAGCAAAAGGAAGGGGCCAAAAAGGCCTGGTTATGGTCTGTGTCTGGTTTTATAGTGCCTAGATTGGGACCTCCCTTGTGGTTCAGAGGTCACTGTGGAACCACTTTGATTGGACAGTTGGGAGTTGCATGACCTGAGTCTTACTGCGCATGCAGATCTCCCATGAGCCTCTCTGAAACCCATTTTGGGGGTGGTGGATTGCAGCAGCACCCACTTTCATCCCTAGGAGACTCAGAATCCCTCACTATCTACCTAACATCCTTACATGGATTCTTCTCTTAGTCCTCAAAACTTTCTGTTTGGCTAAACATACTCATACATAATCTATATCTCATGGAGATTGAGAACTAGATATTGCCCATAGAGCATTTGGCATGTTGCCTAGTACATAAAACTCATTGAATAAATACAAACAGTCACAGGCTGTCTTAATACTATTATTTAATTGTTTCTCATCAACCATAATTAGTAGGTATTCTTATTTTCCATATCTAAAATGCAGAGCCGAATGATCTCAGATATTAACTAACTTGCCCAAAGTCACACAGCTACTAAGGAGCAGAAACTGGGGTTTTACTCTAGTGCAAGGGCTTTCATCGGCTTTCCAACTGTTAAGAGTAATTCACATTGAAGTACGACTATTGGTAGACTGAATCCTTCTGGGATATTTGCCTTTCACAAAAAACAGCTTGTTAATGGAGGTAAATGTGGCATTTTTTTGAGGATTGTTTTATCAGGGAGACTTTCTTTTATTCCCTCTGTGCATTCAGGACCAGAAGTTTGCTGAGCCAGTTGTAACTATTCTAATTAATGCAGATGTAGGGTCTAGGAGAGAAAGCTTCCCCTTTGCCCTTTGAAGGTTTGCTGAAAATGAACTTAAAATAGGAGAAAAAGGCACACAAAATTTATTTACTGTGCATGGGGGGAAAACTACAGGAGAGTGATTACCCAACAACCCAATGAGGTCCAGATGCTCATGTACCCTCCTTCATAGGGGAGGATGGCAGGGAATGTAGGGGATAGTAAATGATTATTAGGGAGAGTGAATGCACTCGAGACAGAAATTAACTTGTAAATGATTTTCTTGGAATTTGAATGAGCTGGAGAGACAATCCTCTCTTGAAAAAGTCTATATGTGGTTGCATTCCTCAGTCTTCTTCTTTAGAAAAGATAATTAGATTTCAAGGAGGGAAGGGGAAGGGAGGCAATTATGTTCTCTTTGGCAGATCTTGTCTTGAGGTACATAAGGGAATATCAGAGAGTAGCCTCTTCCAGAATCTGCTGACCAGCCAGGGCCTTTTAGGAAAAATAATCAGCATGCCAAGCTGTCATATTTTAAGATGAAATCCCCTGGGTTCCTTCCTAGAAGCCATAAGGAATTGTCAATGGAAATGAACCCAAACTCGATAAAATAATTTAAAGAAATTTATTCTGAGCCTATTATGTGCGATCATGGCCCAGAGAACCATGGGTTACAGTTTGGTTTTATACATTTCAGGGAAATAGGAATTACACATAAAGTCATACATAAATCAATACATGGAAGGCGTACATTGGTTTGGCCCAAAAAGGTAGGCTATCTCGAAGCGGGATATTGCAGGTTGTAGGTGGGTTTAAAGATTCTTTGATTTGTAATTGGTTAAAGAAATGGAACTTTGTCTAAAGGCTTGGGATGTTTTAAGTTAAGATAAGGAAGTCTGTTATTCAGAGAAAAGCCGCCGGACGTATACTGGACACATACCCATACTTAAGTGATCTGAGGACCTGCAGGTATGGTTCAAACCCTGCCCTGTATAGGCCTAGAACTTGTTAATGAGTTACAAAGGATATCTCCAAGCAGGGAGGGGACGCATCCCTTCTCATGGCCAGCCACTCAGTTTTAGGGTATTCTTGGGGTCCCCTTGGCCAAGAGGGGGTCCATTCAATCAGCCGGGGGAGCTTAAGATTTTATTTTAGTTCACAGAATAAACAAATAAAAAAAACTTTGAAACAAGCCCACAAATTTGATTTTTTTGTATTGAAGTAAATGTAGTACTTCGTATTTAATATTCCACAATTGCTTTTTTCCATTATGAACCAATTTTTTAAATTTTTATTTTTAAAAATTTCAAATTTAGCAATACTATTTACAAATTTATTTTCATCAGTACCGTAGAACTCTTACCAGTTTACAAAATACAGCACAGCTAAAATTAACAGTCACCTTCCTATTTTTACCCCCCAAAATGGTGATAATGGTTTCTCTCAGTTCGAAGAAACATCATTATTTGATTTAGAAACTATTGCATTCAGCAGTTTTGAAAGAAGATTAATTTTTGTCAGTTTTAAAATAGTTCAAAATCAAGGCTCATAAGGGATAATGCATTTCAAGGGAAAATAATTTACATTTCTAAATTGAACCCATTGCCAATCCTTCTGCTGGCAGCCTTTCCATAGGAAATCTGTATTTCTCAGCCCTTTCTCTCCAAAATTTTTTAAATACCACCTCATGAAGTTTAAAAGAAAAAGAAATAATCAAAAATGTTAGTAAAAAAGGAAATCTATATTAATCAAAAGACATTTAAAATTAGTAGAATGTTATGTATATGTTTATTTATTTTTAACTAAATTATCTGGCCATTTGAGTAGAGGTGGTTTTCTAAGATTTCACTGTATCTATACTTGTTATTTATTATGCTACTATTTCTTAATTTAATTTGGTTGAAGCTATAAGAGAAAGTGAATAGACATGGAGAGTGATGCACAGTTCTGCCTCTCGTACACATGTTCTGAATATGTATACATATGTGTGACATGTAATACATGTGTATGTATATATAAATAATATATTATGAAGTTTGAATTTAGCTTCACAAAGAATGTTGTAGGGGAGGAAAAATAATTTTCTCTCTGCCCTTCATAGTGCTTAGTTGTGATGGACTCCTATAACAAAAGACAGATTAACAAGAGAAAAACAAACAGAAGTTTAATAACATGTATACCTCATGGCTACATGGCAGATACTCAGGGAGAAGTGAGTAAATCTTAAAGGTGGCTTTGAATTTAGGCTTCCATACCATGGTCCCCTGAAACAAAGAAAGAAGCGTGTGGGGAAAGCTCAGTTATGGGGAGGTGACCAGGAAAGCACCTTAAAACACGGGTAAGGTTTGTTGTGCAGACAAGAATCTCTGGGGATTTAATCTTCCTTCTCTTCCTGGTGCTGAGAGGAGACACTCTTACAAATGGAGATTTCCTTTATAGATGTAGATTTTCCTTACAGAAAACGGTAACTTCTACTCTGATTTCAGAGTTTCTCCTTGTGTCTGCAGTTTCTCAAAATAACCAGATCAAAATAATCCTTATGCCAATGAGGTATATTTTGGGGTGGTATATTCTGGTCTCCTACAGTTATATTTTGGGGTGGCATATTTTGGT
Source organism: Indri indri (assembly GCA_004363605.1). NCBI lineage: Eukaryota > Metazoa > Chordata > Mammalia > Primates > Indriidae > Indri > Indri indri. The sequence goes on along the minus strand of RJWJ010000371.1, from coordinate 35,424 downwards.
CTCTTACAACATATACAAAATGTTTTAAAAATAGAGGACAGTTTAAACTAGAAATTTTCTTTGCCTGCTTAACATAAAAATCACCAAATGTTTGATATTTATTTTGAGAGCAGAACGATTTTCATTCATTTTTGGAGTACTTAAATATAGTTTCTTGTGTATATGTTTATACTTGGTGCTGTTGGGCACATTTACTAATAATCAATAAAATTACACTAAATATGGAGAAATTGAGTTACAAATTGCTTATAAAATACATTTACTTGTTTATGCAGCACTGGAGAGCATGGAAGGATATTATTATAGAGACAATGTTTCTGTGGAAGAATTTCAAGCCCAGATAAATGCAGCCTCGTTGGAAAAGGTCAAACAATACAACCAGAAGCTCAGGTATGTAATGGGCCAAGTTTTTGTTTTTTACATAAGTCCCCATTTGTTGCCTGCTGCACAGAGAAGAGCCAATGTACTGAGACAGTCAGGGGTTGCAGTGGAGAAGGAGTTTTATTCTGCAGAGCACCAAGTGGGGAGACAGGAGAAATTTCTCAAGTCTGCCTCCCGGAGAATTTGGGAGACAGGGTTTCTAAGGCTAGTTTAGCGGACAAGGGATTAGGTAATTAGGTTCATTAATCGGGGCAGAATTATAGGGGTGTGGAAGTCATCTTCTTGTGTTGCTCCAGTCCCTGGGGTCGCAATTCCAGCTGAGTTGGTTTCTTGGTATGGGCCACTGGTCTGGGTGGGCCAGTCAATCCACTGGAATGCGGGACCTGGAAGATATCTTAAAGACTACCTTTAGGTTTCGAAAAGGTGATGTGATCTATGGGGAAAGTTAAGAATCTTCATGGACACCAGCTATGGGGAGAAGTTAAGAATCTTCATGGACGCCAGGTGGGTGGCTCCAGAGTGGCAACTGGAGAAGCAAACAGGGGACAGTAACTAATTATTATCGTTATTCTTAGCGAGGCCTTTACCATAGTTCTCGCCTTGCACCCCGTTATTGATTTGTGTAAAGGGCTGTTTCACACATTTTGACAGAAACATATAAATAGGATTTTTGACATTATCCATTATATTAGATTATTAATGGTGATGTTTCTTTTGGTATGTCATCTGAAAGACCACCAGGATGGCTAAATAGTAGAAAGGAGAGCTTTATTGGGTATATCAGTTTGCAACTCAGAAAGAGACAGTCTCTGAGAAAGTGCTCTCTCTTCTAAGAGGGGAAGGACAGATTGGGTTGATTAATGCCTCACAGGGTTCCTATTACACAATAGAGTCATACATATTCAGCAGATTTGAGGGGACAGCTATGCATATTTATAAGGGGAGTCAGGTGCATGTGCGATGGGCAAACACATATGTAACGTATCTCCCATGTTTACTTTGGGACAGGGTTTTAGCATTAAAATGAGGTGGAATTTGGCTCTTTATGTCAAAAGGTGAACTATAGGATGCAAAGATGCTTTGTGTGCGGCCTCTAGAAGTAGTTTATGGGAAAAGAATGTTTGTAAGGCTGGCCCTCTATCCAGTCAGGGCTGTGGTGGTCTGAGTTGTAAATCACAGTTCTGATCATTTGCCCGATCGCTCCTATTGTTAGAGAGTTTAGCAAGAGTGTGGTTTTTCTTGTAGCCATAGGAATTTAGAAATTTTCCATGACAGCCGGGCCCTGAACCCTTGACCCGTAGGTAACTTTGTTTCTTTAACCTTAGGTTCCAACTTAGTTGATAAAGGGGCATCTATTTTGGTCTCTCAGATCACATATATAAAGTCTTCTTATCAAGTGTTTGATATTTCAAATATTCTAATTCCTACATTTTTTTTCAAATAAAAATCATTAGGGAAAAGTATTTTAAAAATTTTATGCTGCTGTTGTAATTTCTGAAGAAGATAAAGAGAAGAGGTTAAATACTTGGTAGACCATTTTCAGGGGAAGAAAAATCATTGGCATATGTTATAGTGGTATCTCCTGGAGGTTTCAGTGGATTAAAGGTAAAATAGGTTTCTTTGTGTTTCCTGTTGTGTTTATCAAAGTGTTTTACCTACGAAGCTCTCCACAAATGGATGGTTAGTTGCACTAAAGCATTTAGATATAACTAGTAGAGAAAATTGGGGATGCGGCGTATCATTCACACCACTGTGAGTCTCTTTTAAAAAAACAGGTATGTGGCCGGGCGCGGTGGCTCACGCCTGTAATCCTAGCACTCTGGGAGGCCGAGGCGGGCGGATCATTCTGAGCTCAGGAGTTCAAGACCAGCCTGAGCAAGAGTGAGACCCTGTCTCTACTAAAAATAGAAAGAAATTAATCGGACAACTAAAAATATATAGAAAAAATTAGCCGGGCATGGTGGCACATGCCTGTAGTTCCAGCTACTCGGGAGGCTGAGGCAGGAGGATCACTTGAGCCCAGGAGTTTGAGGTTGCTGTGAGCTAGGCTGACGCCACGGCACTCTACTCAGGGCAACA
>RJWJ010000371.1:0-32864 GCA_004363605.1 Indri indri | reverse complement strand
TACAAACTAGGTGCCCTTGTCAGTGATCACCTGCTCAATATCCTTTTTGTTGTGAATTAGATTTCCTTTGCACAGGAAAACAGTTACCTTCCTCTTGACTTCCAATAACGCCTTCTCTTCCTGCTTGTTTCTTGGATAAGGTGTTAATTGCGTCTTTAATTTTTCCTGTTATTCTGTAACCACAAGTACTTCTAAGTGGCCCTCGGGCAGTCTGCTCTTGGTTTGCAGAGCTACAAGCCAACCCTGACCATTTCTTCAAAGGGGCTCTTACTGCCTTATCCCTAAGGTGACATCTTTACTCATAACCCTAGTGCTTTTTTCACACTTTTACTGAAAACTGTTTCATTTTGGACATTCATTTGTTTATTTACTAATTGGGCCTCAGAAAAAGCCTTTTTCCCCTTATCCTTACAACAAACAGACAGACAAACTCTTTATTGTTTTATTAGAAAGCACTCTTTAGATTACAAGTGTCAGAAACCAAACTGAAACTGGCCTAAGCAAAATAATGTGTTGGCTGACATTATATAACAGAGATACACAGGAGCTAGAACTGCTTCAGGCACAGCTTGATCATGGGGTAATAGGTCCTCAAGATACTGTTTCTCTCTTGCCTGTTGGCACTTCTTTGCTCTGTGTGGGCTGCGCTGTCAGGCAGGGTCATTTCACATTTTGGGTAAAGATGGCTCCTACGGACCACTGTTACATTCTCAGAAGAAGAAGAGAAGGTGCCAACCCCCAGCCCGCACAGCCCAGCAGAGGACCTGGGGAGGCACTCATCAACTTCCTCCCGGGTGGGCTCAGCACCTCAAGACCAGTGCATTGTCCCAGTGAGCCAGGGCGAGGATGCTGGGCAGGCAGAAGCAGAGGGTTCCGCTTCAGTGACAGAGATTACTCCAGAACAGCAAAGAATAGGCAGAAGTAATTTCCTACTTAAAAGAAAATAGAATGATAGCCGTCAGACCTACCAAATTTTAAGAACATATCAAGAGTCAATCACAATGCCAGGTGAGTTATGTGGATTATTTGAAAGCTCAGTGAGTTCCATATTATCATTTTCATTTTAAGGAGAACTTAAGGTCACCTGGATAATAAGTGGTCACACCAGGATTTAAATCAAAGACTGTTTTCTCTTCAATGTCTGTATTTTTTTGTAGTATAGTAGGCTGTGTCAGTGGATGGAGTGAACATTAAACACTGAAAGCAATTTCTTCTACTAAGTTTTGGTGTCAGGTATTATCAGCTGCCCCAGTTGCTCTGACGGTGAACCATCAGTCGTTCATTCACCCAGCCTTCATGAGGTTTCCGTCCTTGTGAGAATGGGAGAGACAGAAAATGAACAAGGAAACAAATCCATAAACAAAGTATCTCAGATAGTGAAAAGTGCAGTGAAGAAAATATAAAACAAGTTGATGTTCTAGGAGGTTGGCCGTTTAGAGGGGGTAGTTAAGGATGACTTGAACATCAGGGGTTATTTGAACATGAGCCTGAATCACAAGGAGACAGCTTTTCCAAAATCTGGAGGAAGATCGTTCCAAAAACAGCAGAGTGATGCATACAAGCCATGGGGACAAGCTTGTCATATTTGAGGACAACGGAGCAGACCAGTAGGATGCCAGCACTTTGAGAACAATGATGCACGTTGAGGGAGATGGGCAGATGGGCCTGATCACGTTGGCTGCAGTCCATCATAAGAGGCTGGGATTTTATCATAAGAACAGCGGAGAAGCCACTGGCAAGGTTTTATTGCATTATTGCCGTCCATTTATATTTCATTCATCTGTTGCCAATAATAATAAAGATGGTTAAAGTTTTCACAAGGTAGTAGTGAAGTGAGGCAAGTCCAGCTGACTGGCGTGACCCCTCCTCTTCCAGTCCCCGGTGGACACAGGGACAGAGAAGGGCATCTGCGGAGGTTTCCCACGTGCATTGTAGCCCTGACACCAGCTGCCTCGAGACAACCTGGTTTACTTGTTACCCCCAGGGAACCAGGTTGAGCTAGGAGAACTGTTTAACAGCTGTTTCTAAAATATAACCTCCTGTGCCAAGTCAGGTAAATTTCTTGATTGATTTCCTTCTACTTGATAAAAAGTAACAGCATAAAGTGTTTAACTCTGGAATTCTGTGTAAGGAATTCAGGAGGAAGGGCGTTTTTATCCCCTCCCTCCACCATCCTCACCCTGTTTTATTCTCTTTTCTACCTAATACTTTTCCTCTTTAGTGCATCTGGCCATGCACCATCATCCCCAGCAGCCTTATTTTTCCCAGCGTTATGTAAAGGTAACTTATCATTACAGACTTTTTCATTTTGTGCATCCCGTTTCTTGGCAGAAAGCACCACGCCCTGGTGACCAATGAGAAAAAATGTAAATGGGAACAGTGCTCCTTGCATCAAAGTACTGCTTTCAAGTCTAAGGGCTCTAGATTATTATTATTTTTTAAATATCATTTTTAGTAGGAAGTAAATAGTAAAATAAAACAAAAATCGAAAAGAAACAAGTTTTATATTAGTTACTGAGATTTTGTGTGTGTGAAGTGACAGTTTCATACTGAATTTTTTAGTGCTTATGATTCTGGGTATCTAAATGCAAATTCATTGGTCTTTATAGGAAGGAAACAAGAAAACTTTTCAAAGCAAATGTTCTCTTATGGCACGCCTTTGTGGATAAAGAATGGCACATTTTCTTTAAAGAAAGTTTAAAAAGCCAAATACATATTTATGTAATAAGTAGAAGGAAGGTAGAGATTTTATTTATGCTAACAAGAAATACTACACAAATGCCAATCTCAGAGCCATGTGTTTTGGACAGCTTTTTCAACTGAGAAATGCCTCACCAGAATTATGTGTTTCACATTCTCATGATGGCACCTCTATGAAATGTGTCACTTCTCACTGCCTTTGCAGAAAAAAATAATATGTCAGTGAATATGCTCTCCTGACATGGGTGGATATGAAGGACGGCATGGACTTGTTGCCATTTCACGTCTTCAAGCACAGCTATGGATGGCGTGAGAAAGTGAAGGGACAGCTTGTACCCCCACCTCTGGGTGCAGACACATGTCCCCACCCCCTTCTCCTTCTTCCCACAGATTCCTCAATTCATAAAACACTGTTTCTCATTCCTCGTTTGGGTAGCAAACAGTATATCCAAGTTCGAAATAGAAAATGTTATGATCTGTTGATGAGGATCTGTGGAAATTATCTTAAATCAACAAGAGTATGGGTTTAATTGAAAGTCTGAGAGTGAGAAGGAGAGAGAGAGGGAAGGCAGGGAGGGAGAGAGAGGGAGACAATATTTATTAGCATACGTTACTGTCTTTGTCCTTAAATTGTTTTCCCATTGAGAGCTGTAGCTTTCAGAGATATTAAGTAGTCTGATTTCTTTTTCAGTTAACAAGAAATATTCCAGATGCATATTTATCTCTTCTATAGCAGTTTTATGTTTGTTTTCCACTCTATCTTTCAGCAGAATTCCATTTTTAAAAAAAAATCTTAAGACACATCCATATTTTGGTTTCCCTAAGACTCAACTGTAAACCAAAAGTGTATATTCAGTTCCTTTCTATTTGCAGACTGAGAATGCAAAGTTGCCGGAGTTGTAAATTTTGTTTTATTTGAGAAGTAATTTTTCCTTAGCAGGAGAAAACAACCAAGTCTACAAAGAATTTGAATTAGTTTCTAATGCTTAAAAGTTTTGTAGATTTCTTCTCTATACATGGAATATATTAATAGGAAGGATCCACTCTTTACAAAATAGAGGTTATACTTAAGTGCCAAATTTTTGCACAAAGTAAACTAAAGAAACTGCTGGACACTTGCATTCATTCAGCAAATACTGCATTATTACCAAGTACCAAGGACAGTGCTTCACATTGCAGGCATCACAAGAGGTAAGGTTGCTGCCTGCCAAGAACATCTTGTCTGTGGGTTCTGATAAATACTAAACAAAATTTTCACTAATGATTTCTAGCAATAAGTGAGCCAAATTATGGAGGGAACATGTAAGGTGCTGTGCGTGTGTAAAAGATGAGAGTCAGTTGTAATTGGGGGTGGGGTGATGGTTGAAGGTTTCAGGAATGAATTATTTGAGGAAGTGACCTTTCAGCTGAGATCTGAAAGAGGAGTTGTTTGGGGGAGAGAGGTTGAGAGATAATGATGCAGGAAAGGGAGTTATTTTCTAGCAGAGGGAAGAGCATGTGTGAGAAGTCCTAAGGCTATGGAGGCTCCATCCAAGAGGAAAAGAGACCTGAAACAGATCTGTCAACAGAATCACCCCATTCCCTTCCTCTCCTTTAGCATCCAGCTCTTCCTCAACCCCTTTAATCCAGCCTTCACCCTGGACATGCATTAGCTCAATTTCTTTGCCAAAATAGTACAATTGTTTAGGACCCCTCTCAAATTTATCTTCCTACAGGACGGCTTTAGTTATACCCTCCACTAGAATTAACCACCTTCTTCTTTAAAACCTAACAACCTCTTTGATTGCATTTGTTTTCGTCTGACTTGCGGGTTATTTGTCTGCCTCCCTCAACACATATCGAGGGCAACCAGGTCCTAGTTCCCCACTGTGCTTGGTACAGAGTACATGCCATAAAAATAGTTGAATTGAATGTGAAATCAAATGAATCATAATTACATTGGCCATCTTTTTGTAGTATTATCATTTTATTGAATTTATTCCAGTATCCAGTCTACTTTGTTTTATATCCAAAAAATTCCAGGCCCTTTGAAGGGTACAGGTGCTGACTCTGTTGGAGACTTCTCAAGAAAATTCATCAGCATAGCCAAGGTTCATAAATTTCATATGAGACAAGATCAGATAAAGTTGAAATTGTAGCGACACTTGGAGAGCGACGTATCTCTTCTTTGTTTGAAAAATAGTATAATTCTGTTAAACTTTGCCACCATTGTTTTATTGAAAATGTGATATAGTTGCATATAGATTTATGCATGCAGTCTTACTTAATTTACCTGGATTATATTTATTCTTATTTGAATTCTTACTTGAATTCATTTGGCCTTGAGAAGCTGTAATTATAACTAATATTTATTTTACTTGCACCTTAAAGGAATTTTTAATGCAATTTTTAGATAAGGGCAACAAATGAGATTAGAATTACTTAACTATGATTTTTCACATTTTTATGGTGTCTTTCATTGTGATAATGTTTATAAAGATGAATAGATATTCTGGCTGACAAGTAGAAGCAGATAAAATCATCTTCAAAAAGAATTCTTGGAGGAGAATCACCTCTGTCTCAAAGCTAAAGAAAGCTATTGTTTTCACCAAAGCACAGGAGAGATCAAAGTACTTTGTGCTCAGAATTTCTTTTGGAATAAATGAAAGCTGGAAAGTGTCAAAGAGAAAATAAGCGTACGCCAAGAGTCAGTGGGGGAAATATACTCTGTGAGGAAAAATTGTCAGTGCTTATGGAAGCAAGATTGATTTTTATTTTTAACTCTGCTGACTTTACTATCTGATCACAAGGACAATCACTCTTAAAAATATATTCAAAGTGAATTTTTTTTCCTATTGCTTTTGTTCAGTTCCTTTTTGCTGACATTTCATACTTCTTTTGTTTTACTGATGTACCATGGAAGGTGAATGAATGATTATAAATTATCCTTTCAAAGTTTTACTGCTATATAGGAAATTTAGCTTGGGCCCAGAGCTTTTGATAGAAAATACATGATTTTTAACTTAGAAGAAATTAATATGGGTCTACTGAAACATTGTTTGTATGAAGTATAGAGAATTAGGTTTGCAAACATAGCTGGCATGGTTAGATGGACCACCCAGCTTTGACTGAGGGCAAGGTTCTGTCTCATGTAGATTAGAGTTTGTGAAATTCTGTTGGTCATTTAGGAAAAAAATCAAGCACGTTTTTGTTTGGCTTTTGGTGATTTCAGCCAGAATGACTTCAACTTCAATTGCCTTGGCCAATTCCTACCCATCTTTCCTGACACACCTCAAAATTTGCCCCTACCCATGAGGTTTTCCTACCTTCCCTAAATTAGTCTTTTTCTTAATATTCCCTTACATGCTCTGTTATAGCATTTATTCCATTGAGTTTTATATACTTTTTATGTGTGACTGTTTCTCCTTCTCATCTTTTCTTTTTCTTGTTGTTGTATCCATTGCTGACGAGTATCTACTATAGATAATAAATGTTTGTATGTATATAAATGCCCAAAAGTTCGGGCAAGCAAGCCAGGGCGCAAGGTATAAACAGTGTCAGATTCCTGACTAACACGATGACTTTTAACAGACTACCTGGAGAATGATATGGATTCTAGCATCGCTGTTGAATGGGTCTTGCCGGCCACTCCCATTCTGTCTTAGAAACTTTTCCTTATGGTTTAACGGTATTTATTGTGCACTTATGTGCCAATACAGGAACCTGCACAGCATTGGGGATACAGAGATGAATCAGACATTATGCCTTTGAAAATCTTAAAGGAGAGGAAGAATAAATGCAGTAAACAGGTTATTTTGAAATAGTCTACTAAGCACGGTGGCTGAGGTCGCAGGATGCACCGGGAGCACAAAGGAATAGCATTTGGGAAGTACAGAGGAGTTCTATGACTGCTGGCAGGCCAGGTGAAGGAGGCAGGAGGAGCTGTTCCAGCGGGAGGGAGCAATATGAGCAAAGGCATTGCAGGGCTGTGATGGGGCGAGGGGGGAAGGAAATGAAGCAGGAGTTGGGCAGGAGCAGGTCACCAGGACCTCAGATGCCAGCCAAGGAGCAAGGAACGTAAGCTCAAGCCTGCGAGGCGATTGGCTTGAGAGTCCTAAGTGGGCTGGGGCAGGGTGGGGGGATGCATTTTAAACTGTGCACCAGGGTGGTACCACTGGGGACACATTAGGGGTGAGGACAAGACTGGAATTAGAGAGACTGGCTAGGAAGCTTAAAATAGTTCAGGCAAGTGATAGTAAGAATGCTGAGCAGATAGAAATGGAGACGGAATGGGAGAAAAAAGCAAGAGGGTCTGAAATAGCTAACGTTTATTGTTACTTGAAAACAAAAGAAAGTATCTCTGGCGTCTGACTCTGCATCAAACTCACTAACATACTATTGTTCTTCAGGACATATTACACATTGTCATGGAAGCAGGGTTCATCTGCCTCCATTTTAAATGCCGTCAACATGAATTATCAGCCATATTCTTTGCATCAAATTCCAAAATTAAGTATTAAAGTATATACTGTATAATATTATGTATAATAATATATAATTATAATTGTGTAATGATAATAATTGTTATTATTAACTAAAAATATTCTAATAAAATAAACTAAATAGGATATTTTCATTTAAGTCTAATCAAATATTAAGACATTTCAGTCATGCAGAATTGAAAGCCTGTAATTCTGTTCCATTCATAGAATATTTCGTATGATTGTGTATGTATTATTATAATAATTTAAAAGCTTCTTGGATGTGCTTCAATTTGTATAATGTTGAACTTCATCTACTTGAGATATCAGTGAACTCAGATGGAAAAATAGATACACTCAGAAAACACAATGGAAGATGACAGATGAACAAATTTCTTACTATTTTTAAGGAGAAGCATTTTCAGTAGCTCTGATATGGCGTTCATTGCATTTGTTGTGAGCCCAGGTGAGAAAAAATACACATATGCTTAATAGACCAAATGACATTTAGGTTACAGGGGAAGGGCAGAGTTTACACTTGGTTTAGGGTAAATAGGGAATTTCTGCAGCAGTATGAATGAGAAGAAACAAAAAGTTAATGATATGGAATCGCTGCATTAATATACTGGAGGATGGAGAATCGGCCAAACGTGGATTCCAGGCCCCACTCTTCATTGACTAGCTGTTTGATATGGGGCAGGTTCTTAATATTTTCAAGCCTGTTTCCTTATGTGTTCATCAGGGCTAGTGATGGTGCATAGACTGTCATAAATATTAGCTGAGGAGCTATGTACAGTCCTCAATATTTGTCTAACATACAGAATACCCGATCACAGAGGTTTGCATCTGAAAATGGGTTTCATGGATTTGCCACAGAGCAATTTACTTGGAGAACAAAATTAACATCAAAAGTTTCTCCAAGGTGCTTGGTGTTTGGGGCAGCTGGCCCCACTGAGTGGAAAAGACAGAGAACTTCCATAAAACAAGCTGTGCAAAATGGAGCTGGGATAGCCTCATTCGTACACAGAGATCCTCCGGAGAATATTGCAGATCCTGCCTTTGATTTCACACCAGAAAACTTTACGAGGATAGAGGCAATTGTAAAAAGCTATCCAGAAGGATGGACAGCTTCGGCTGTGCTTCCAGTCCTGGACTTAACCCAAAGACAGAAAGGAGGGGTGCTCAGATTTGCTGTGAACAATGTTGCGGAAGCCCTGCAAGGACATCCCACCGGAGCATTTGCAGTGGAAGCCTTTTATGCCGTGTGTATTGAAAGCTAGGTGAAAAGTTTCACATTCAGGGCTGTACTACTGCACCTTGAATGCTGCCGGATTTTGTAGGCAATTAATAAAGAATTGCTATTAAAGTAATTTTTGTCGTCCTGCAATCAAAAATAAAAGTTATGAATGAAACAGTGATTTCCCCAGACTCAGCGTCTTTACGTGTACTTTGAACAAATACTGCATTTACCAATATTTAAAGTTCCTGATGTGCAACATAGTCTAGTTTTTTGCTTGGTATTATATCTAATTTAGGTTGGAATGACAGCCTACTTTGCAGGGAAAATATACATCTAAACTTTTTTTATGTTTGTTTTAATAACTCTCATGGTAGAAGAAGACAAATCTCATAGAGATATTCATATGTTGATGGGAAAGGAAGAAAAGATTGAAATGTAGTTTGTTAACAAAAATCCAGCAAAGTTGTATTGCCATCTGTAAATTACAGATAAAAGCAATACCAATTTTATTTCTCTTATTTAGTTAATGATATCAAACAACCAATTTTTCAAATTCTGACTAAAAATTTAAATGAATTGTAGAGATGACAAGTTTTAAATAAAAATGGCTGCTTATGTTTGCTTTCAATTTTTACACACTTTTGGTTTATAGTGAACAATTTAACCTTAAAATATCACTTATTATTATGTGGCCCTACTGTGTGTGCTAATTATGCAACCACATGGGACTTGCTGCACTAGTCTGTACTCCGTTAAATAAGACAAGTGCTTTTGAATGTTTGCATGTCAGGGCCATGGAAATTGTTACGCAGTTTGCTTCATCATAGCTCACTGCAGCCTCAAACTCCTAGGCTCAAGCAGTCGTTCTGCCTCAGCCTCCCAAGTAGCTGGGACTACGGGTGCATGCCACCACACCCAGATAATGTTTCTATTTTTTGTAGAGGGTCTCACTAGTGCCCAGTCTGGTCTTGAACTTCTGGGCTCAAGCAATCATCCCACCTCGGCCTCCCACAGTGTTAGGATTACGGGCGTGAGCCACTGTGCCCACAAATCCAATTTTTAAATTCAATTTTAGATTTTTATAGAAATTCAATTTCTAAATTCTCGCTCACGATTTCTTTACTTAAGTCTGCAAGCCACATTTTGAGTGACACTGAGCTAGAGGACGAAGGCTGGGATTAAAAAAAAAAGTACTGCTGAGAGATGTAGCTTTGGCCTGTTATAATTTGTATGTGTTCCCTAAAGAGGGAAAGAAATTGGAAAGTGAGCTGAGACCAGTTTCTGAAGGAGGGAGAATAAGCTTGTCTTGTGTCCGAGTGAAGAAATGTCATTGAAAACAACACTAGGGAAAGTCAGAAAAGCAAGGATGAGAAGAGCCGGTGTTAGGAGTTTCTGTTTCCCATTAAGGAAAGGCTGCTGGCGTGGGTTTTCTGACACTTTCCAGGGAAGGGAGAACATGCCCCAGCTGCTGAGCCAGAATGCAAGTTCCCTGAGGGAAGGAGCTTTATCTCTGGTTCATTGCTCTATTCCTAATATATAGAACATTGCTTTGTACCTAAACGGATGCTCAAACAATATTTGTTGAAATAATGGAATGAAAGTATTAAGAATAGGTCCTTAGGTCCAGAAATCATAGTATGGGATTAGTATTTTTTTTTATGACTCTCAAGTTCCTGTTGTTGAATGCCACAAGGATTTCAGGAATCTGAGGCTTAGACAGATCTTACAGTACCTTATCAAAGTAAGGACAAGGGAAGAAATCTTCTAAATCTCACATCATTTACTTCTTCATTTCTACCTTGTACAACATCGCAGAATCCATGATCAAGACAGTTCTCTCTCTCTCTCCTTTCCTCTCTCTTTTCCCCTCCTGTTGTCTGTCTCCTTTTCTCTCGTCCTCTCTCAGGGAATTCAGTTAGCTTTGGACAGACTTAAATCCCATGATCTAAATGGGATATTCCTTTTGTGACCCTTGAGACTCTCCTTATGCCTTAAAGACCCTGCTTTCCCTTTGCCTGTCTAATATCTCCTTGTCCTAATGTGCTCGCTAGGGTGCTGTTCCAGCTCTCTGCTAAACCTCAGTAGATCACTCACCACACTGGATTATAAATGCCTATTTATTTTCCTCTTTCCCAAACTATTCCATGGGGTTTTTTGCAGGTGAAAATTATCTGATTCTCACCTTTTTATTCCTAGCACCTGGCACTGTGCCTGGCTTATGAATTCTTTGTTTGTGAACAAAGAAATGAATAAACAAATCTGAAGTTTAGAAATATACTGATTTGGTTTCCTGAGAAGAAAGATGACCTAGGAAAAGTTTCAGATTGAGAATAGCGAGGCAAAGCAGAACCTAAGAAAACAGATGTTTAAGGGGTAGGCAGTGAAGAGGAGCCCATGGAAGAAACAGGTTGAATCAAGGAAAGTGTGTGAACACCAACAAGGCAACAGGTCAAGGTCAAAAGTGTAAAGGAATAGAGAATTTGAAGGAGTGGGTGCTATATAAGAAGAGAGTCGGGTAATGATGTTTGGAAAGTGTCCCCTGGATTTGGCCAATGCAGAGTCGTAGGCATCAGTAGAGGGAATAGCTCTGGTAGTGCGGCAGTCAGCTGAGCAGAGTGGGTTGAAGGTTTGGAAGAAGGATTAGCAAATTGGACTTCTTTGGGAGAAAGTTTGATTAGAAGAGGAAGTGAGTTATTGGACTGTATTCAGAAGGAACATGGAGCCACTGAAGATGTATTTATTTTTCAACTAGAATGAACTTGGTCAAACTTACATTCCTTTGCAGGAAAGACAGTATTGCATGAGGTTGTCCATTGTTAATCATTATTGATTTTTGTTTTGTCTTTCAATTATTTACTTTTGATTCATTTAACAGATACTTACTGAGCAACTAGTCTGTGTTGGGCAGTTTCCTAGGTGTTGAGCATGTGGTGGTAAACATGCCAAAGACCCTGCCCTCATACCGATTATGTTCAATTCTAAATATTTCTTTAAAACTTACCTTTGATCTTTTTGCTCATCTGAAGAGTGAAAAGGACTCTTGAGGAAGCTCCATTTACTTAATATATTTCTCTTCCCGTATTCACTATGTCTCTAAATTCTGCTAATGACATCTTTCTAATGTCTGTAAATCTGTATTTCTAGGCCTGTTACATTTTCCCTGGCCTTCCCTCTGAAGCAGATGTCTACAGCTGTTTATAAGACGAGACTCATTCCTGAATTATTGTCTGCCTTAATATCTTAGAATATGGTGACAGTTCCACACTGCTTTAGCTGATTCTCATTAGGCACTTCGAAAGTTTACAATAGGGCAGAGACCTGGCTTATCTTTCTCACTCAGTTATCTTTTTTTTCTATTATTAGTATGGTTCATAAGAGAAATAGTGAAAGTGTATGTATGTTTTGTGATGGAGAAAAGTTACCATGCTTGGCGATTTTTTTCTTGACAAACAGCTACCATTTGTGATGGATGATTTTCAATACTTTTTGATACAGAAATCTTACTGGAAAGAAGACATATTTTTCTTGGAAATGATTTAGAGCTGTCATTCTTCAATAAATTTTGGAAATTATTAATGATTATGCATTTATTTATTCAAACAAAATACGTTGAACACTCACTGTGTGCCTGGAGCTGTATAGGGTGAAGGGGTAACAGAGATAAACTGTATGTTGTCTCTATCTTGAGGGTACTTATAGTTTTGTGGGGAAAGAAATGTATGGAAAAAATCCTTAAGATATGAAATAATAGATACTGAATTTAAGGGATGTATGGTCCTGGCCATAAAGAAGGACTGCTGACTTTAAAAATACAAAGAAAGAGAAGGGAGGTGATGTTGAAGATGAGTCTTGAAGAATAAATATAATAATAGCATCGAGTGATATACTATGTGTCAGGTACTGTGCTTAAGGACCTTGAATTTTTCCAGATAAAGGAAAGCTCAGCATTTTATAGATTCTAGTGGAAAAACATGCAAGCCAAGAGTTAGACACTTAAAATCTCAGTATAATAGTATGTAACCATGTTTAACTTTTCCTTTTTAGAACTGAAGCAGCATTTTACTGTATCATTTCTTGCTAGAGTAATTTGTAGGTAAAACAATGCTACTGTGAGACTTTCAAGGGACCCTGAGAGGTCCCTTGGTTATACTTGTTGCTCACTGAAGGGGGGATTCTTAAACATTCTTATTCTCTAATTTTAAGTTCTGATGATTGTTAAATACTTTCAAATTCTGTGTTTCAACGTTAGTGGAGTTTTAGCTGATTTTTAAAGCTTCAGGAGAATTGTTCTTACATACAAAAAGTCCTTTTTTAAATGTGCATGATTATTTTATCTTTTAAATTAAAATCTTTAATACATTTTTTTCCTCTATTAGGTCACATGTATATTTAGTTGCTTCATAGGATGGTAACTGCAATGCTTTCTTTCTAGCTCTCATAAAGTAAAGTGCAATTCAGTTTAATACCACAGTAAGTATTAGATACATGCTGTGTGTCGGGGACTGCCTTAGATTATGGGATTATACACTTTAAAAATGGGTCTCTGCCCACCAAGAGTGCACAATGTAGCACAAGCATCAGGATGAGTGTGACTCAATATAATAGAGTTCAACTTGTTTCCATGGAGTTCTCAAGGCATATTTGTACTGGGTTTTGAAGGATCAGTAGAGTTCTGCCAAGCAGAAGAAGGTGAGAGGGAATTCTCGGCTGGAGAGAACAATATGCAAGAAGGTGGGGAAGCTTATACATGGAGAGCGTGCTGGGGGGACCGAGCGTGAATATGGCAGGGTGCAGTGCCGAGAGATGGGATGGGAAGTCTGTTGGTAAGTAATTAGAAATGTTGTCAAATGCTAGGCTAAATTTCAGACTTTGGGCCCTGGAGAAATTTAAATAATTTTAAAACAAGGTAATGAAATGATCATATGTATGCTTTACAAAGGTAATTTTGAAAGGCAGGCTGGAGTTAAATAAGGTGTACAGAGAGGACATGGTGGGGAAGAAGCTGACCCATCAACTTACTGGTAATAGTGTCATTCTGAGACTTCTATGATTTTAAACCTAAAAGGTTATTTTTTGTTTGAAGATGAAAAACTGTCTTGAAATATAATTATCAAATTGTATAGAATTATTTAAAAAATAAAAATACTACTTGACTTTAATATTTTTCCTAGGTATAATGAGCTTTTTTAACATTGTTGTTAAACCTTATTATTTGAAAAGCCTTTCTTACTTTGAAGGGTTTGCTTCTTGTTCTCTCCATTTCCAGAGATTGCGTTCCACAATGGCAGGACGTGGTATTGCCATTGGAAAATATGTGTATATGCAGTATTTTAACAGTAGATGGCATCCGTGGTAATACGTACATATTGTCGGTGCAGAAAAAGAACTATCACCCTAGCAGACTCATGAAAAGGAGAGCAAAAGTCAAAGTGATGTAAAGGAACATTTGGAAAGCAGAGAATAGGATTTTAATCCAGTCAGGTCACTGATGGAAGGTTCTCAAAAAGGAGAAGAGTGAAATTAGATTATCGACAGCAGTAGGGGGTAGTGAGGTCTGTCTCTGCTACCTCTAACACCATAATTACGTTTTCAGAGCATAAAAGAAGTCAGAGAAATGCCTTTTTTAAAATGTGGGAAAGTCTTGCTTTTTGTGGCCATGCATATTGTCTTGTTAACCTTTTGGCAGTTTTTTTTTTTTTTTCAAAAGTCAAGTAGAAATGAAGGTGTTCATTGGTAACAGGCAGTTCTATCACAACTGTAACCTTAGGTGCTTGCTCTGTTTTTGACAGGCCAGAAGACATCCAGACAAATCCAAGATTATCTCATTATCCAGAATTTCTCTTCATGTAACTTTAAATACATTGTATTCCAGAGAAGTCAAGGCCATGCTTATGGGCACGGAATGTGGGTGGGATGGAGGTGCAAATTAATATTCTCCCACCTTCCCACTCATCATGTATTCTTTAACCACATGTGGCCACAGGTTGAATCTGTCTGGTGATTTTCCTTTGTATAAAAGATCAGAGTCTTTTAATGAGATTTTCCATAGAATTGTTTTCTTAATTTAAGTGCTGTAGTCATCAAATGCAGTTTAACAATACTACTCATGAGACAGCAGTCACACCTGTAGTCAACTGCTGTACTCTTGTAATAAAGACATATCTAATCGTGTTTATGAATGATGTCCATAATTAACCAAATACCTTTACAGCTTTTTTAAAATGCAGATTAACTGCTAAAATATAAATTACTTGTAAAATGCAAAAAGCAACCTGATAACAGTTTAGAATATTTGGGGTAGAAAGCAATATTGGGAGAAGTGTGTATGTGTCTAATCAACTGAGAACTCTCTGTAAATGATTATAAATGTAGAGATGGTCTCATACGCAATGGTCTGGAGAAGAGGCAAGAATATAGCAGTGATCTTGGCTGAACACCGTAGTTCCTCCTTATTTATAAAACATTAGCTGCTCTTATGCTTTAATCATCTCTCTTAGAAATGGAATATCCTCCAACATGCCCAGAAAAAGGAAAAGTTTGCCAAATGAGAAGAATGTCACTTTTGTCCTTGATTGAACCTCTGTGCATCTTCTATGACAAAATAAATTGGTTTAAATATTTTAAATGAGGCCGTTGCATCATCTCTCTTTCTGTGAAAAATTGATCATCCCTGGAGCACCAGCCTGACCCTGTGGAGCCAGGATACTCATTATTTACCCGTTTGATACAGCATTTTCCTAATTCTTAAATTAGCACATTAACTTGCATAACTCTGTATAAACCAATCTCACTGTTCCCCAAGCTTGTTTTCTTACTCTTATAGCAAACATCACTTCCCTCTTTATATTACTATGGTCTCATTAGGAATGTTGAATGATTCTTTGCATTTCTAGGTTCTCTTCCAGCTCTAAATTCCCTAAATTTCTGTATTTTATGAGTCATGTGTGTCTTCCCATTCATTTTTCTTCTTTTTTTTTTAAACTGGTAGCTAAATGTTTATTTTATAGCACTCCTTTACTGCTTAACAAGTTAATTATAATTCTTTGGTTTGATATTGAATTTCCTTATCCAGGTGAAGGGGTGAGGGGAAATTTGCCCTTTTCCCCTAAAGTTCACTGAAAAATCAACTCACAATTAAGGCAGATTAATAAGGGAAAGGTTTATTTACCATGTACATGGAGAGAAATAGAGAATGATTACTCAGTATCCCAGTGAAGTTCAGATATGTTTATGCCTTTTGGAGGGAGTTGAATACAGGTAATTCTGTTCAGGGGTGACAGATGGTGCTAGGGAGGATGAATGGATGGGGAAACAGTTTGACTTGTAAATGATTCTCTTTGCAAATTAAATTAACCTGAGCAAATTAAACTAACCCGAGAGACAGGTATTACATTTAAATGATTTGGGCCAGGTCTGGTTGCATGCTTGATCCTCCTTCCTGCAATATATTGAGATAACAGGGAGAGGAAGGGAAGTCAGTTGCCCCTTTTGATCTTTTGATAGGTCAGTCTGGTTTGTGCAGATAGAGGCTAAGACCCCCTCCAATGCTTTTTGATCGTGAATGGCCTTTAATTCAAAATATTCTTTATACTAAGGAGTTATATTTTGGGGTGAAATTTCCTGAGCTCCTTCACAGGCAGTAGCCGATGTTGTTCTCTCTCCCTACCTTACATGAACCTGCTCTTCAGCCCAGTTGGCTCTGTTCATTCTATACCTGCTCTGTTGTTCCTGGCATAACTTCCACTTGAAATGCTGCTTTCCCACTTTGACTTGTCAGAATCCTATCCATCTGTCAAAGTCCAACTCTTCTGCCCTATTTTCTTCTGTGGCCTTCCTTCCATAGACCTAGCGACTCTTTGCACCATTGAATTTACCTATCATTTTGTGCCTTGCATTATAAATACCTATGTACATGTCTTCTTGATTAGACGGTATGCTATGAATGCCAAGATTAGTTTCACCGTGGTTATTTGGCTTGGATATATGTATATCACACTTATTGTAACCTACAATATTACCACCTCTTTCAGTGATATTTTAAAGGAACTAAATTTTAAAAGGATCATCATATATTCATTTTACATGGCAGAGTTGTTTGACAACACTGTCACAGTGAAGCTTGCTGCAGGCCAGCATGAAAGGAAACTTACTGTGCAGCCCATATAAAACAGCAGCCACACTTGCAAAATGGTCTTGATAAGATTTTCTGTATTCAGACAAAGGACCATGACTTCATTCTTACTAACCTCAGAAGCATAATAAACTATGGTTAGTTTTGGCATTAATCCAATTTTGCTATTAACTTTTCCCATAAAATTTGATTAAGGGGCTTCGTAAGGCTTTTTTAATTAGGGAAAGTGCATTAGAAATTTACTTCCTGCCCACAGTTTGTCAAATTCTGAAAGATACTAAAGTTCTATGAATACCCGTAAACCTTATGGCTTGTAAAATATCTGGCTGAACAACCATTTTTCCCTGATAGGAATACTTGAAATTAGTTGCAGCCTCTAATCCAAATTCTTATTTTAACAAATAATTGTATTAAAAAATTTGGTGGCTGTGTGTATTACATAGGAGTATTGAATTTGCATTATTTCCTGGTTATTTTCTGTGGACTTCATCAGTGCATGGTGATATTTTATAATATTTTGTTGCTTTTCATAATCATGGATTAACAAATATTAACTACTGGCACACATCTGGATGAGTCAATAATATAACTCTGAATTTTTAGTAAACCCTTATTTTCTAAGAGTATTTTTCACTGTTGCAGTTATATCATTAGATGTTTTTGTAATTTATTTCTGTTATGTAGCAGTTAGGAAAAGATAGATTGTTGCTAAATAAAGTTTCACTTGATGTTGGCTACATTTTAAACCCATGAAAGTTATTTTTCTAACTTATTTTCTCTTCATCAAATGTATATTTTTTTCTCTAAAGATTTTGCCCCATTGAATAGTTGAAGATTTGTGTCAAGTCACTTTAAGTGATTATAGCAGAATCCGATCAACATGATCTAAACTGCTTTTAACTGGCTGCTGGGTCAGTGACAATTTTCATTATTTTAAGGAACATCTCTTTCAGAAAGAAGCAAGAGTCCTCAGTGCGGCCAGCTGTTTCTGTAGCGATGCTTTCCGTGGCTGTGCTAATGATGTATGGGCTGCTTTTACAGAATATTTTCTTCCCAGAAGATTTGAGGTTTAGAAGGGCTGCACCTGGTTAAGCATTTAAATAACAGTCTTCTTTTCTTTAACCTAAAAAAGGTCCTTTTCTTTTTAATCCTAAACCTCTATTTGCACACTGATCATGGACTTATATAGATTCCAAATACCTCACTTGATTTTCATTGCTTAACATGTGTCGTGCATATTTTATATTACCTCTAGGGAGAGTAGAAGGTCTTTGGCCTTAATTTTATTCCTTACTAGGGGTAAAAGTTCTCCAAGAGATGCTTCTCATTGTGTGCACATGGATGACGGTTGTTGTTATTTGTTGAATGAGTCCTATGTGCTAATCACAGTACTGAGCACCTCATATACGTTAATCTAATTTCAACATTATGCTATCTGTATATTCAACAATTCTAATATCCATTTTGAAATGAGGAAACTGAGACCCTGAGAGGCTAGGTAATTTGCCTGAGGACCTTGTACCCTTTCACCATGTTTCTCTTTCTACCAAGAACTCTCGTGGAAAGACATGAGGACATATGATTAGGGCACTTTTGTGGGCTGTGGCTTTGAGGCGCCACCTCTGTTCTGCATGTAGCAATACTTTGTAAAATATGAAGGCAGAAAATGTGTAAGTTGCAGCTGAGCTCAAAAACACTTTATCATCTCTATGGCCCAAGAACGGAAATGAAATGGAAGTGACAAGTTGTAGGCTGCACTGGGGTCTCTGGCCTGCTGGCCCCTGGAGGTGGACAGAGGGGCTGGGACCACTTCTGCAGGGGAATGGGACATAAATGTAATTCTACGCTAGGTGGAATTCCAGAGCCAGGCCATGGAGAAGGACTCCACCTCTGAGTGAAGGACGAAACATCTGCTGCCCACGGATGCTTGAGACTACAGCTTTTGTGATGCTTGGCTCTTAACGTGGCAGGAGGAAGCTGGCACAGCCCGAAACTAGGAACTGAACCAAACCACTCACTAGTTTAGAGACATGACTGGTAATAATCCAGATGTCGACACAGTGTAATACTCACATCGCTGATATAAAACTGCTTGCAAAAGCAAGATTCTGGGCACCAAACCATTTTTAAGAGAAGAATGATGAGAGAGAGAGAGAGAGAGAGAGAGAGAGAGAGGATAGAGCTATATCAAAAGACTAAATAAAAATAATTTTAAAATCTTCCACTTCAAATGAACTTACAAAATATAATTCCAAAGCACATCTAGAAACCTAACACTAAGAAAGACAGCCAGCAAAGCAGACCATTAAAAATAAATTTCTCCCAGAAGATTTTAATATATTGAAAGAGCCTGGCAAAGGATATTTGGGATGGTGAAAATATAAATAAAGGAATTCCATTGTAGAGAGCAAGGCTCCCGACCCCATAAAGGTTTGCTGAAAAATCACTGGCATGAGACAGATTGTTTAATAGGAGAAAAGGCGTACAAATTTATTTAACATGTATACATGGGAGCCTTCAGAATGAAGACCCAAAGTTATAGGGAAATTGTCCATTTTTATGCTTAGATTCAACAATATGGACAGCTGTGTGGAAATATGATTGGACAAGAAGGGTACGATCTAATGCTATAATGATAGACTGAGTGGGAAACCCAGCACTGCCTTTCTAGATGCTTCCTGGCCTCTCTGAGCAGCGTTCCTTCCTTCTGGGTGTGGGGCACAGCCCTCTCTGGAATGGGGGTCTTATGACCTACAGTGAAACAAGGTAGGTCAGATAATTACCTTGTGGCCAGTTTTTACATAGGATAATTTTAGATTTTATGACTGGCTTTGTGGGGAGGGGGTTCTGGCTTTTATGACCTGCTTTGGGCAAGAGGAATTTGGCTTCTATGGCTAGCGTCAGGGAAGACAGGGACTGAGAGGTGGGAAGACAGGAGAAGGTCAGAGAAAAACTTTTGCTTCTGAGGCTGTTCCTGAAGCCCTCGTCATGGGGTACTGTTTTCTGAGCCCCAACACCATCCCAAAAGAAAGGCAGAAAATCCTGAAACAAAAATTGTCAATTACCTAATTATTATTTATTTACAAATATTTTTTAAGATCATACTATGTTGCACCCACTATTACAGATTCTGAAGATGCAGGAATAAACAAAAATAAATAATAAAATGTGGTATATGTATACTATGGAATACCACTCAATTACAAAAAACAGTGGTGATCCAGCACCTCTTATATTATCCTGGATAGAGCTTGAGCCCATCCTCCGAAGTGAGGTATCACAGGAATGGAAAAATAAGCACCACGTGTGCTCACCATCAAATTGGCACTAACTGATCAACACTAAGGTGCTCACTTGGTAGTAATATTCATTGAGGATTGTGGGGGGAGTAGGTGGGTAAACTCACAACTAATGGATACGGTGAGCACTGTGTGGGGGAAGGGCACGCCTCTAGCCCTGGCTTGGGTGAGGCAAAGTCAAAACTTGTAACCAAAATGTTTGTACCCCCATAATATCCTGAAATTAAAAAAAAAAAATCCATAAAAATAAATAAACAAATAAATAAAATCCCTGTCTACAGAGAGGATTTACATTCTAGTGGGGCATTTACCTTTTAGTGGCAGAAATGAAATAAGAAGAGGTAGAAATCTTAGAAATGAAGAAGATAGTCATTGGAATAAAATTTCCAATAGAAACACAGACTCTAGGCTTGACACAGAAACATTGTTGCTCATTTGGAAGATACTACTAAGGAAATCATCTAAAATGCAGTGATGAGAAGTAAGATACTAAAAGAAAGTGTGAGGGTGAGAAAACATGAGAATGTGTGAACATATGTCTAATGGAAGTTCCAGAAGACAAAGAAAATAGAAATGATGGTGGAAAGACAATAGTTGGAGAGATAATAGCTAAGATTTTTTTTTTTTTTTTTTTTTAAGACAAGGTCTTGCTGTGTTGCTCAGGCTAGAGTGCAGTGGTGTCATCATAGCTCACTGCAACCTCAAATTCCTGGGCTCAAGCAATCTTCCTGCCTCGGCCTCTTGAGTAGCTGGGACTACAGGCCCTTGCCTCCATGCCCAGCTAATTTTTCTATTTTTTGTAGTGACTACTATGTTTGCTATGTTGCTCAGGCTGTTCTCAAGGGATCCTCCAGTCTCAGCCGCCCAAAGTGCTAGGGTTATAGGCATGAGCCACCACCCAGGGCCACTAAGATTATTTTAGAATTGAAGACAAGACTCCTCAAGTTGCAAGTACACTCTGAGGACCTATCTGGTAAAGGAGCTCAGGAAATTTCACCAGCTGTCTAAATAACAATAAATCTACACCTAAACACTTTGAGGTGAAACTTCAGAACATCAAAGATAAAAAGGAAATCTTAACCTTTCAATGAAAAAATATAGGCTAGACCTAAAACAGTGACCATTAGATTGAAAGCAGATGCCAAGGGCAGTACTGAGGGGGGAAAATTTACTGTCACTCTAGACCGTAGAATTTTATGCCAGAGTATACCAGTGTCAAATGCTGACCAAAACCATTAATTGAATAATCAGCTTTAAAAGTTGAATATTCTTGGGGAAGTAAACCTAGAAGAATGTGGGATTAAATAAAAAAAAAAAGGAAAGAGGAGCAGAAACTTTTAAGTCATTAAATTTAACTATTTAACTTTTGCTGTGAAAAGTAACAACAAATTTCTATGCAAAAAGACAATAAAACTACATGAAAGTCAGAAATGTGAGTAGGCAAATAAAAGAAGAAAAAAAAAAAACACAAATGGCCAACGAATACATGCAAATTGAAAATAAAAACTCCAAAGGGTGAAAGTCTAATAGCACCAATGTAAACAAGGATGTGGAAGGACGATCGTACATCTCGGTACCTCCACCTGGGCCTGCGCGCGGGTGACCTGGGTAGCATGGAGGGGTAAGTGTCAGCTTCAGGGTGGTCCTTCTTCTGAGGAAGGAGAGATTGGAACAAGAATGGGAGTGGAGAAGGGTGAACAACTAGGGGCTTGTAGCTGTAATGATTTATTCCTTTAAAAAGTGAAACAAAAGGGCAAAATGCTCAGCTTTGTTAAAGCATTGTGGTGCCTACATGGGTTTTCCTGGTATCATCCTAATGAATACAATTGAAACAAAAAGTCGCACAGAACTTTCAGAAGAACAGGAATTTTGGGATACAGCAACAATGTTTACGAAACGGCCAGTTTTCTGGCAATGAGACAAGCTACGTGGCCATTTCCCCTCTGTGGCGCCCAAGTCCCTTAGAATAAAACCTTCCCAGGGCCTGTAAGGCCCTCAGAGTCTACCCTTCCTGCCTAAATTGCTCGTGCACTCTGCCCTGGCTCCAGCCCCCTTGCTTGCCTTTTTGCCTCACACAATTCAAGTTCATTTCCTCTTCCGATAACGGCATTCTTCTTGGATAATCTCCTTTGGATACTGGGGAAAATATAGAAAAATTTTAAATGAGACCTCAGATACCTTTGATTTTTAAACACAGAAATGATCTTTCAATCTCTGCTTTTGCTCTCGGTCTAGTGCTTTTAGTAGAAACTAATTCACCCAGCAAAAAGGAACTGTATTTCCATGGCACTTGATGGGTAATCCACTTTGCTGTGGCTTGTGTCACCATAACTCAGTCACCGTGATCTGGTCACTGCCTGGGGTTGCTATACCCCCCACACTCCCCAGCAGCATTATGTGCTCAGGAGCAGTGCGTGGCCGAGGGAACTGCAGGTGGTACCTGGAAGTCTCATAGGAATGCAAAGTGAAGTACAATGAGTGACAGCCAACCTTGGATGCTGAGTTGTTTATGATCCTTTTGGGGGGACAGTTTAATCTGTATTTCAGACAAGAAGATACTAATTCTCAATAAGGATGAGCATAATTATCAGTGTGGAAATTACTATTTAGACTTAAAGCTTTTTTAATTTAAAGTGTAAAACTTGACTAATCCACATTACTTTATCTTAAAAAGACAAAAAAACAGCAATACTACCAGTAATGGGAATAGCACTCTGTGTGTGCACCCACACGCATTTCGCGAAGCTCACAAAACCAGCACACAGGGCATAAAGTTCTCCCGCACTGATTTTGCCCAATACTACCTGTGAATTTGATAATAATCTGCCAATGCTTTGAAATCCTCAAAGGTGCTCTGAAACACCAATATAGTAGGCTTTTATTTGAATATCTAACTCACTAATATTATGGGATTTACTTTGTTCCATCAATATTAAAACTTCATGTCTTAGAAATAATTTCATCTCATCAAAAGTAAAAACTAGATGATTAATGTGAAGGTATTTTATGCCCTTGAACTGTACACTTAAGAATGGTTGAAATGGTAAGTTTTGTGTTATACTGCATATATTTTACCATAATTTAAAAAAAAAAATAGATACTAGTTCAAATAAAACCTAAATGTATCCTGTATCCATATGTCATTCCCTTAACATTTCTGTTTAGTGTTAAGCCACAAGCGAAGCAAACACAGCAATAATTCTTTGGAATTGCGTGTACTTATTGCAGGTCATTAGGATTCCACCTTGTATATTAAAATACTCATTTCCGTATTACATCCTGGTGACAAAAAGGAGCCATTGCACCCTCAAAGAGAGTTTAACTTCTGAGCATAGCTTAGTGATGGAAAGAATTGGCTAAGTATTCCATTTAATGTTAGGTTTTTTGAGTATTAGTTTCATAATATTAAATCTTTACAATAAATGAAAACTGGATAATGTTCTCCAAGTCACAAGAAAATATATTTCTTCAACATTTTAATAATAATATTAATTATTGCAAATATTGATAAGCACTTGCTATGTATTATGTACTGTTCTACACATCTGGATTAACTCATTTAATCATCTCGGCAGCCTCAGGAAGTAAAAGCTAAAGCTATCCTCGAATTATTAATACAAATGAGAGAATCGAGCATAGGCGGGGTAAGCGATCTCTCTGAGGCCGCACAATGTGTAATGGAGCTGGTGTTAGCTTTAATCATTTTTTTAATGGAAGACTGTTGACTTTTGTGCAACCCCAGTCTTCTAGTGTTCAGTGCTTTTGTTTATTCACTTGTTTTTAAAAGAAAGTCAGTGAAACTTGAATGTCTTTGTGTATTTTTTGGTTTTTTCTGACAACAAATGATAATTTCCTCTGGATTCTTACAGGGCATTCTACTTGGACAAGTCCAATTCACCACCAGACTCCACATCCAAAGCTGCCTATGTAGATAAGGTAAAAAAGAATATTATGTTTATTGATGCTTTATTATTTACTTACCTCCCTTATTTTATTTTTCTGCTATTATTCTTGAGCAATGAGTAATTATAAATATTTGCAGTCTCCAATTCTGTTACTTCCATAACAAAATAACAATTTAGACTCTTCATTAAAAGGTATAACAACTGAGCATTGTAATCTATCTAAAAATATTTTACTAAACGTGTTGAACTTTGTATGTTCATCACTTTTTTCTGCAGCTCATGAGGCCTCTCAATGCCTTGGATGAACTTTACCGGCTGGTAGCCTCGTTTATCAGATCCAAACGCACGGCCGCGTGTGCGAACACAGCCTGCAGCGCCTCTGGAGTGGGGCTGCTGTCAGTCTCCTCGGAGCTGTGCAGCAGGCTGGGCGCCTGTCACATCATCATGTGCAGCAGCGGCGTCCACCGGTACGTGCTCTTCCCACCTCGCTCGTGCCTTTGTTATACCGCATTTTATTTGGTGATTCTTGCTTGCATTTTGGCTGCACAAAGTTAATACTGGAAACATTTGAAGGACTCATATATATTTGGAATAAGATTCTGGGTCTAGTTCTCGTATTTCAGTGACTATGTAGTCATACAAATGCATGCAATCCTGCATTTATATCATTGTGGCCCAGAATCTTGGCACCCTTGCATTTATATTAACATATTTGTATTTCAGGTACAAAAATGTGCATCCATTTTATTCACTGTAGGAGTTTGCTTAGTAGGAGCTGAATCAACTACTAACTAGCCCAACACAACTGGTTTTTTCACTGCACTTGATAGACATTCCACTATTCAGTAGTTCCGGTCCCTATAACCCAAATGTGAGCTAGATTGATGCTGCTTTGGAGTTGCAATTGCTTTCCAACTCCTAGCAAAAGTATGATTCCGTGTTCCCTCCCTGAAAATGAAGGAGAAATCTTCAATGGATCCTATTCAGGTGGCTTGTCTTGCCAAGTGTGCGCTGTCTGGGGCAGCCACGTTAGGCGTAGGAATTCATATAGCTACATCAGTCTCATCAGACTCCAAATGTGAGTGGGAATCCCCATGTCCAGTCCCTCTTCGTAATCACATGCTCCTCTTCTGTCACCTCCCCGTTGGCCCGAGGAAGTGAAACTATGTGGATGGAAATAACGGGGCAGGATTTTAGTACTCCTTTTAATCTGTCTTCTGTCTCCAGACATAGTGTCTTCTTAGTACTAGCCCAGTTCGAGTTTGAGGATGGTGTTTACTTTATTCAGATTTACTCGGTGCTTAATCCATGCGAAGAATTGCATGCGGTCGGTGCTGCTGGCTGTGTAATATCATAAAATGTTTGTGTTGGAGACATAGAGCATAAAGAGAAAGCAACAAAAAAAAAATTAATAAAAATAATAACAATAAGATAACATAATGATAAAAATTAATACTCACAAAAAACCCAAAGTACAAGAAAATATAAATGACCTAGGAAAGTTACAGCTACAGAATAAGGCTCAGAGGGCCAAATAGATCTCTGAGATGGTTAGATCTGGAAGCTTTCCATGGGGATGGTGATGTTTGAATTGGGTTTTGATGGATCAGGTGACGGAGGTAGAAAGGGAAAAAAGGCCATTCAAGGCAGCAGCCTCTCTGCTCTGTGAAATTCCATTTCAGCGTGATGTGGCCAAGTTCTAGTTTTCAAGCCCTATACAGCGTGATCTTACTTATGAAACATGGCAAGACTCTTTCTCTGAAAGGACCATTAAATTTTTGTAGTTGATAAAATCTGCAGAATTTCCCCCTTTAATTGCTATATATTTGTACTCTACTGTAAGCTTATTAAGAGCTTAATTGAAAATATCAGCAACTGAATGAATCAAATATTTAAATATTTTTCTGTTTGCTATCAGAGCAGTGATTTCTCCCTTCTGATAAACTCAACTTCATTCAGCCCTTTCCCATTCATCTATTCACTGATTATTAATTAATTCAATAAGTATGCATTTCAGCACCAATTATGTGCCAGCAGTGTTCTAGTTGCTGGGGACACAACATTTAAAATATGAAGTACCTACTGTCATATAGTGTGCATTGCGTTGGGGGAATTGGATGATAAAGTAAACAAATATGCAATGTGGCAGGTAGAATAAGTACAAAAAAGAACAGAAGTCAGAGGAGTAGGAGGTGACAGGATAGGAGAAAGTGTTCCACTTTCCGATGGGGGGGATTTCATTAGAGAGCTGTAGGAAATGAAGGAGTGTGTCACACAGATATCTCAGAGCAAGAGCATTCGGACCTTGGGGCCAGCAGCACAATGCCCTCAGGTGGAAGCATGCCAAATGTGTTCAGGGAACAGCAGGGAGTCACTTGTGGCCTCAACGTGGTGTCATTGCCTTGATAATTTGTGCCTTTATCTTACCCTGGGACAAAATAGTTATCAGAGGACTGGATGCACTAGATCAACCAAGGGGACACTTCAGACTTTGAAACTAGAAGCTTATACTCAAGTCCACATTAATCTGCCGAAAGTTAATGCAGTGAAATCTACCGTTTAGTCCTAGAGACCATGACTAAGTTGTCCAAATTATTTTCTCAGATGTTCCATGAGCAATTTTAGAATTTCACTAGAGTTGTATAAGAGAAACAGATGGATGTCCTGCAACTATTTTGTAATTGCTATATTCATTGATTGGTGTGTTAGAATCACAAGGACCATAGAAATTTCAAAATACATTGGCTTTTTCCATGTCTATAATTCAAAATAAATATAGCTTTAGCTGATTCACTTCAGGAGACATTTACCAAAGTGTAGGCATTTACCAATGTCCCATGACAGGGGCTGAATTTAAGGTTAAAACTATTTAAAATTTTACGGTTCTATTTTTCTATTACGTAGAATAAAACGGGGAATTTAACATGATCTTTAATTTTTCAGTGAAGGCTAATGCTCAGATTTTTCATGATGATAAAATGTGTGCTAATTTGTATTGGAATCCAAAATCCCACAGAAGGCTGTTCCTAAAATAATCCTTTAGTAATTCTAATTCAGACAGCTTGAGATGAACCCAAGCAGATCCACACCTGCGTGAAGCATTAAACACAGGGGTTTACCCTCAGGTTCTGACAGAGGGAAGAAATTCACAGTGTGAATGAGCATAAATATTATACAAGCTATTTTTATCATTTACTTTTAAAATCAAGATGAAAAATAGTCAACAATAAGGTATCCACATTACATAGTCAATTTTCTGCCTTTTCTGATGTTGATGGGCAAGAAAAGGATCCAAGATATTTTTTAAAACTATTGAATTATATTGCATATATTTGATATTAAAAGGAAGAATGTGTTTTTTGGGAATGAAAAGGCAGATTTAATTAACATTCATGTCTAGGTGTTTTAATGCCAACCTGGATCAGATGGCAGAGCTATATACAACAGTGAATATGAGATTAGTAGGAATAGAATTCAGGATGAATTATTAAAATCTTCTCATAGCATTTAGCCTGGTTTTGTTTTTATTCTCTTCCCTAGCGTAATCTTCTGTGTGAATTATAAGTGTACTGATGAACTTTCTGTCCATACTCTCTTAAACCATTCACTTATGTTTAATGTCTTCCTTGCTGTTGAATAGTGGAATAGGAATATAATGGTCTCTTTTTAAGATCAGGATTTTGCCTTTTAATTAATATAACCATGATTCAAAGGTAGTTTAATAAATGGAAAAATTTTCTATCCCGACGTACCTTTTTTCGTTTTCATTTTATATCATCTCTTATAACGTCCATCAAACAACACACAATTGAACATACCTTTATTAGCATATATAGCATTTTAATTCATTTGTGCTATTGCAAGAAATACCTGAGACTAGATAATTTATAAAGAACAGAAATTTATTTCCTCACAGTCCTGGAGGCTGAAAGTTCAAACTCATGGTGCCAGCAGATTTGGTGTCTGGTGAGGGTCCTGGTCTCTACTTCCAAGGTGGCGCCTTGAATGCTGTGTCCTCGCATGGCAGAAGAGCAAAAGGGAGAGAGGCAGCTCCCTGGAATCTCTTTTATACAGGCGATAATCCATTCACGAGGGCTCCACTCTCATGACTTTATCACCTCCTAAAGGCCCCACCTCTTAATACTATCACATTGGCAATTAATTTCAACATATGAATTTTGAAGGATATATTCAGACAGTAGCATATAGTTTAATAATCTGCCTTATGCTCATAGCAAATTTTTTCAAAATGTGCACATAGACTTTGTTATTATTATTATTTCGCTACATAATATTTCATCCACTTGGCAGTCCATAATTTACTAAACTATTTGCTTAGTGATTTCTCTTTTTTCTCCATTGCACATAATACCTGCAGAGGCATCTTTCTATATATTGCTGTTGAAATTTCAGTCTTTTTTTCCATTAGCCTAAAAGAAAACAAACCAAACAAAAACGTGATTCAGGTCGAATTACTGTGTCAAAGAGTTTAAACCTTTGATATATTCTTGTTTAGGTTCCCAAAAGGATTGTCCTCGTGTACAGTACAACCAGCAGGGTGGAGAGTTGTGGGCCACGTTCACCTTTGCCTTGTCTGCAGAGCATATTTGAGTCCATTTATATATTGGGCATCTTTACTAGATGTACAGTTATATTTCAGTCGTACATCAATTTATATACTTCTTTGAT
This sequence comes from Indri indri, assembly GCA_004363605.1. Lineage (NCBI taxonomy): Eukaryota > Metazoa > Chordata > Mammalia > Primates > Indriidae > Indri > Indri indri. Next base: position 4,440 of record RJWJ010000371.1, on the reverse strand, counting down.
GAAAAAATAAAAGTATTTGATATCTTTTGAATTTCCTTTCCTACAAAGAGTCATGCTATTTATATTGTACATATACCTGCTTTATAAGCAAAGTTATTTTTTTCCAAATTGAACCTTTTTAAGGTATTGAATCAGCACTGTGGCTTTTCAAGTTCTCTTTTGTACCCATGGCAGTTATTTGTTGGAGGCAATCAAAAAGCTTGCTACAGGGATTTCTAAATTTCCCTTTTATTTCTCACTGCAGCATCCATCCATTCAATGTCATGTTTTAATTTGTTTTGGTTCTTTACTCCCACCCTGATTAATAGCCAACTGTTTTTCTTTAACCAGTATAAATCAGTATACTGCAAATGTTATAAAACAAAAACCATGAATCTTTTTTTCTTCTTTTGAGACAGAGTCTCACTCTGTCACCCCAGGTAGAGTGCAGTGGCATCATGGTAGCTCACTGAAACCTCAAACTGCTGAGCTTAAGCAATCCTCCTGCCTCGCCTCTCGAATAGCTGGGACTATAGGCACTGTGCCACGACACTTGGCTAATTTTTCTATTTTTAGTAGAGACGGGGTCTTGCTCTTGCTCAGGCTGGTCTCCAACTCGATCTTCCCACCTCAGCCTCCCAGAGTGCTAGGATTATAGGTGTGAGCCACCACACCCAGCCCAAAGCATGAATATTACTGAGTCCCAAAACAAAGATGACATTTCCTTCTCATCACATTAGTTTGTGCCTCCTTAGTGGGAACAAGTGGGTAGAAATTTTTAGAAGGTACCTGAAAGGATAAAGGATTTGTCAAAGAAATTTCTAGTGAGGGCAAGAAATCTGGAATAACACAGGGATCTAAGAACTTACTCTAGAGAGTTTTTGTCCTCATATTCTCTTTGTTACCAGAAATTTTGGTACTTGTCCCCATGGCCTAACAAAGAATGAGGACAAGCGATTCGAGGAAAAGGAAAGAGAAGTTTATTAATTTACTGGCAAATGAGGAGGATGTCAGAGTCTCATCTTAAAGGACCATCGTCTTCCCCTGTTAGCAGAAATACAGAGGAAAACCCCCTTTTCAAAAGGGGTTTTCAGCTTCTGGCTACTGCTGTTCAACTGTGGCATCTCCTGACCTCTGTTCTGTAGAGCCATCTCCTAGAAACACGACATTCCTCTGCCCTCTGAATATTGGCCTCAGGCAAGGATGCAGGTTTTAATTCCCAAAAGGGGGGGGGGCGATTTTAAAGAGACAGCTCGTAAAACTTTTTTGCTCTTTTTCAGACCTTTACCTCTATGGCATCTTCACTCTGCATTTTTTAGTAATGGGTTGTTGGTGGTGTTGGAATCTTAGTATGGCTTTGTGGGAAGGTGGGTGGTTTGAGTGCAGGCCCCAGGCTCTGACTGGTGTGTGATGTCTTTGAACCAAAACACTGGATATCTGTCCATGTGAATTACCTTTTATCTTCGTGCTTTGTTGTGTGAGTGAATCTTTTCTGGGAAACAAGGTCCTGGATTTTTAACTAAATACCTTGTGTTTCATCAGCCATTGAAATTTGTTAATGGAACCAATCAGGAGGACCTTGGTGCATGAGGGGGTCACCAGCACCCAGTTCCAGTTGGCGTCATATCTATCCTGTGTGTTGACCCCCACTTACATGTGAGAGGGAAATAGTCTGTGTCCAGGCCTGTCACCATCATTAAAACACATGATAATGGTGAACATCAAGCTAGCCAATGTGTAATCCAGTGTTAGGCCATTTTAATACATTGCAGAAATTAGCTTTAACATATATTAAGGTTTTTTTATGTATATATGTAATATATATATATATAGCTTTTTAGTTTCTAAAACTTTCATATATGTAGCCTTTTAGATCCTAAAACTTTATATATATTTTATATAAACTATTCATACATATATATATAGTTACTAAATTAAAAAGGGTTTATTTCCAAAATGCAGTTATTCATTGGTTATTTGGAAATTGAGTTACATTTTCACAGTTATATTTGAGTTAAATTGAGTTATATTTAACAGTATTGCAAAGGTGCTTGAATTTCCTGGGTCATCTTGCCTCCCCTTGCCCTGACTAACAGAAGCTGCTGTAACCCATCATATAACCATGGTGTAGGACCCAAAGTATGATAATAAACAATTACTAAAGAAGTGAAATTTATGAGTTAAAAATACAAAAACAACTAAAAAGAAATTTGTATTACCAATATGATTAATGGAACATTCTTATTTCAAATAAAGATGAACAGTGTAATGACTCTCAGTTCATACAAGCAATTAAAAAGTCTTATTCAGGTAACTATCAATTAACAATTTTAAAAACCACTTTTGTTCGAACTTTTTTTTTTTTTTTTTTTTTTTTTTTTGAGACAGAGTCTCACTCTCTTGCCTGGGGCGAGTGCCGTGGCATCAGCCTAGCTCACAGCAACCTTTAAAGGACTCCTTCTTAGTGATATTTTATTCTGTCATTACCATGACATCAAAGGACAAATTGACAAATAGGCCCAGATTAGGTAATGCAGGATCTCATAAAGTAGAACACTCAAGGTAACCTGACTTAGGTAATCAAAGAGTCCCCATGGGGCAGACGATGAGGCTGCATCTTTTCTCTACTGTGCAATGGAGACATATTAAGTAAAAGAAATAGGTTTGCTCTGGGGATTTCTATATATAGGTTAGATTCTATGTATGGGACAGAAAAAAATAAAATACCTCAATAAGCAATCCAGGGTTTCAAATGTATCCATTTATTTTTTTGTGCAAAAAAGTTTTGAGAGACCCAGTGAGATTAGAGGAGATACTTGATTTTTAAATCACCAGGAAAATGGCTAAATAAAACAAAAGAAAGATTTCTGCTAGCTCATGATCCAAGGAGATTGTACATTCCCAATAAGGAGAAGTTCTAAAATTATGCTTTAATCTTTGGAAGGGAAAAAATAACATACAGCAATAATGGGGCTCTGAGAGAAAGACTAAATATATCCTACCCATGATGGATTGCTAACGCTGCCTTTTCATAAGTGTAAATCTGAAGTACTTCCATATATTCCCGTTCATTACAAGTAAATTCAGAATTTTGTATTTTACTAAATTGTAAAAAAGGCAAATAGACATTAAAATTTATTCTAATTTAGACAACCAGATAGATAATATAAATATATTATTATATTAAAATTATAGGAAGAAATCAAATATTTCAAATATGATAGAAGTGTCATTCTTTTACCTTTCTCTATTATATTCCTCATTAAAAAATAGGAAAAGTAGGTAATACGATATGTTAAACATATGACTACATAATTATTAGTTATAGTTCCTCTTTATTTTCCAAACCCAGTTGTACTATTTAAATATATTAGTAAAATTTAAGAATTTATGTTACTAAATTTTGCTTGTGTTTAGCTATTTAACGGTGATAAATATAGAACCTACTTTAAGAACCATTAAACAGGGAGTGGTTCTTTGATATTTATTTTAAGTAAACCAAAATTAAATTGTCTTTCCTAAATCTTCAAAGTTCTATTGAAAAGAAAAGAAAATTCCAGTCAACTTGGGATATATTCCTGAGGGCTTCAAGTTTAGGGATTTTTTCACTATTCTAATAATTGATGTAAACCAAATAAAGGGAAGAAATATGGGTATCTCACCAATATAAATGTTTCTCTTTTCCTGCACGTTAAGAATTGCCAGTGTTTATGTGTGAACCTGGAGCTGGAGAGCAGCTAGTATGGAGGAAGTTGAAGGAAGGAGGTGGCAATTTCTGCCTTTGTGATGTTAATATCTATCGAATTGGCAACAAGTCATCCAACATACCCAGAAGGAAGGAATACGGAGGAGTGAGATTTAAACCCCCAGGAAGGGAGCAAGGTAACACTCAGTGTAGGTTTTAAAGGATGAATAGCATTCACCAGGCCATGGGAATGGAGAAGTATGGTTCAGTGCAAAGGAATAGCATGAAAAGACAGAAGGAAGGGGTGAAGTAGCCACGCAGCTGGAGGTCACAGGGAATGGAGTGCTGTGTGAGTGAAGCATCACCAAGAGATGAGGCTAGTGATCTGAGCCTAGCAACAATAAACAGGGTTGGAGAATGGAAGACCCTGCCCACTGAGTGAAGGATTCGGGAGTCTCTTCTGGAGGCCATAGGAAGCCAATGAAGGGTTTTCAGTAAAAGAATAGCATTAGATTTTTAAAAAAATATTTTAAAAATAAAGATCACTATCATGATCTCTAATGGGATGAGGATGGATGCAGGGAAACAGCAGGACTTTACAACAGTACAAGAGATGATGAGTCCTCAAAGTAAGGCGCTGGCACCAAGGTGAGAAGGGAAAGGAGAGACGTGAAAGGTATTAACCAGTGGTCAACAGGACTAGCTGGTCGGTGAGAAATAGCAGGGAGAGGGAGGGTGTTTTAGTCAAAGTTCTCCAGAGAGAACTGTTGGAAATA